>KV019602.1:44796-113578 GCA_001598015.1 Dorcoceras hygrometricum | reverse complement strand
CCCTGAACTGGGCCAAACATCCTTCGAAGCCCTTATCAAAGTACATCACGGCCTTCTTCAAGCATAAACGGTCAAAATCCTTGGATTGTAGAAATTTTTCCTTCTCAAGCGCCCAAGAACTAGCCCTTTCCTCTTGAAGTTTCTCCACCTCGGCTAGATGGAGCTTGCTTTCTTCCTCAGAAAGTTGAGCTCGGGCCTCTAAAGATTGCACCTGAGTTTTGAGGGTCTGGGCTTCAGCACGGGCCGATTCTAACTCGGCAGACAGAGATTCCTTCTCCACATTCTCCTTAGTCTAGATTTCCTCCAGCTGCTTCAACAAGGCCTCATGACGACCAAGCACCCCATCATAAGAACGCTTGGTCTTGATGGCCTCCGCACGAGCCTTGGAGAAACGGCTCGCCGCCTCCCCGAACCATACCAAGGACTGCACAGATATAGAAAGTTAGCAATAATAATGAAGTACAAAAACGCAACCCCGAACTGGTGCGGACCTGCATGAAGTGAAGCCCGACAGTCTCAAAGACCTCAAGGTCAGGAGTCCTCTTCAACTGGTCAAAATCCTGGTCGGGGACCAGATGACGGATAAAATCTAGAGAGGCGGAACCTGAGGGTTTGGACACAAAAGAGATAGTCGAAGCGTCCAGTAGTGTGTAAGGCTCCTCGGTGGACTTTTGCTCGGGGCCCTTATTGGTAGTATCCCCGGGCTCGGTAATCGTCACCTCGGGGATGGATTCTTGGGTAGAACCGGTACCCCTCTCTTCATGGCGGTGCTTCCTGCGCCTCTCCTTCTTTTCTGGAGAAGCTTTTCTCTTCTCCTTGCTCGGGGCGCCCGAGCTGGTCTCCTCCTTGTTCTGGGCGCCCGAGCTAGAGGCCCCTCCAGATTTGGTCTTGCTCTTCCTGTCTTTTAGTGCTTCAAGCATCGCAACCTTGTCCATCCTGTCGTCTGCAAAAAGTCAAAATACAAGTTAATAGATCAGATCTTATAAGTGGTGAAAGGCCGTATAAAGAATGCAGTACCTAAATCCCCGACCAGTCGAACCTTTTTCCCGCTAAAATTGAAAAAACACAGAAGATCCTCCTCGATCAACTACTGGGCGTCATAACATCTATCTCCTACGGCCCCTAAAAATTTAGCTAGGTCGGGTTTCTGTTCGGGCGTTGGAGGAGGCAGAGTATTGGCGTCATCCCGCCATGACATATCACAATTCCAGGGGTTCTCCCGGCCAGAAAGGCGCTTAACAAAGAAGTATCTGCTCATCCAACCTTTATGAGAGCTCGGGTTGCCCCCTATAAACCCAAACTGTTTCTTGTTGGAAAGATAGAACTTCCTAGGACCTAGCCTCTTGACTATGAGTATTTGCATCAGAGTATAGGTCGAGAGAGGAACCCTATAAAACTTCAGCAAAATCGCTAAAGAAAGGAGAGAACTAAAGGAGTTCGGGGTAAGCTGACTAGGACTAACCCCGAAGTGGTCGCAGAGGCTCGAAATAAATTTTGGAATCGGGAACCTAAGACCCCGATCTATTTGATTTACGTAAAAGGTATGGAAACCAGGAGGGGGACGATGAGCTTGGGAGACGATAAGACTAGCTCGGGAACATGTGGAAATTTTGGCAGAGTTTCGACGCTGGAAGAAAGCAAAGGTGAGAATGAAAGAAAAACGCCCTCTATATATAGAAATTTCTGAGAACTCTAAGCGACGCCTCGGTATCCGAGCTGGGATTCATCATGACCGTCCAACGAGAATTAATCAAGGGCTGAGAATGATTTCACAAGGATTATGGTTTTCTTCAAAGAAACACAAACAGTTACTTATGAATCTCGAGCCTCCCCACGGCTGTTCATCAAAGAGTTTATCAAAGGTATAAGGCTACGAAGGTTATGATAAAATAAAATCTTAGCTCGGGTCCCGACCTTAGTTACATATACTCCTATACTTCAATTCTTCGTCTAGGACTCGCGGCGGGGGATACTCCTGATGCCCCCCATAACCACCTCGGGACCCGAGAATAGAGCAACTCATCCGTGACCTCGGCACATGTACAGATCGGGAGTCACCCAAAGATCGGCACTACGCTACTAAGCTCGGAAGTTCTTACCAAGGGCGCTCTATCGAAACCAAGTTCCGCCCGAGGCCACCCTACCAGATCGGGAATGTCCCACGAGGACTTTGTCCCGACGTGATATAGAATCCCGTCAGATCTTTCCTTATTTGAAGAATCCTGGAACGATACAACTTTCCTTGTTTACGTGACAAGATCTCCGAAGATCGCGGAGAGGATCTCGCCCGCCCGAGATTTCCGTCGAGATATGCTCATCTCAAACCGCCTAGCCCCTCTATAAATTCGAGGTACGCCTCACATTACATGGACTCTGATTCTCTCATTCACTTGCTCTCACAGCACATATTTCTCTGGCTTTTGCTCTCGCACTCTGCCTGACTTAAGCATCGGAGGGGCTACGCCGGATACACTTCCGGCGTCCTCTGACCAGTGATTTGTGGTTGCAGATATCAAGAAAGGAGCAGCGCTTCACACCTTCCAGCGCCCCGACGCCCGACGTGGTACCCTATAGCCCGAGCTCGATCGCCCGAGGTGGCGGTAGCTCTCGGCTGAGATTAATTTGGCTACATCAAAATTCAAATTTTATTTTAGAATTTGTGCTCATAAGCACGGTAGAAGGTTTTGAAGTTTAAAATACGATACTTGTGACAGAATCAAGAGAGGATGACTTTACCCACTGCAACTGAGTCAGGCAACATATTTTCCTAATGATTGGTTCCAAGTTATTTAAAGCTAATATCTTATTCAAACTTTCGTAAATGAAAGATATCATTTACATAATTTTGATCATCCTATATTTTAAAATGCATTAATTTTGAAAGCTGGAAAATAAATTCGACATGATTTTTATTAGAGGAGCAAACATGTTGAGTCGACAGGTGTGCATCAAATCAAGAATCAGGATCTAATCCTTTGTAGTCTGCCACTCCATAAGGCTCGAACAAATCTTTAAAAAAACCCTTCTTTCTTCTTGGATTGCACCCGATATCTTTGCAGAGTTGATCGTTGTACCAGATATGGATGCTAGCAATGCAAGCTCTTCGGTACATATTGTTGCCTGCATACCTCTTCAAATGATTATCCCACAGCTTCACATCATTTTCCATTTGTTTCACAGTTGGTAATTGAAATTTTTGATCAAGAAAGAATGAGAGCCATTGACATCTCATCTCGAATGTGTAGAGGTTAGAGATCGACTCGGAGTAGCCCACTACTGCTAGTTGAGGGATTCTCGGATGGATCATCTGTCTGCATTGGAACAAACATAGCCTATGAGTTGAAAAAATCATAAAATAAAATACAACTGTCCACACCAAACCATAATGGAAACGAAACTTTTATTTGCAACATTACCTATATAGAGGAACTGAAGAGGTTGGAGTTCCAGCAATGATGTTAGCAAAAGTTGGAGAGGCAAAGATATTCTTGAGCTTCTGATCACCTCTGTAGCCCGTGGCGAAAACCACGATATCAGCTTTCAAGGGATCGACCACTCCATCGACTAGCAAACCTGCTTTGCAGAAGCTAAAACGTGTCGATTTCTTCAAAACAATGCTCCCTTCTTCAACTTTATCAAAGTAGTTATCCGGTAGAAAAAATAGCGTACAAGAAGATACGTCGTCAACAAAACTGTGCTTCGGTATCATCCCATATTTTCTCAAGGGAAGCTTCCATCTGAGGTAGCTCTCAACAAACTTCGACATGCCCCATCGCTGCATGATTCGAAAAACAACATGGATATATAAGTCCTAAATTATGAACACTTTCATGATTTCCATCGAGCAGCACAAGTTTTATTGATCAAAGGATTACCAAAGGTGTAAGCACGGATGCCAGTATGTTGTGAAAGAACCCTTCCCCAGGTTTATGAATCATTAGCTCAGAAAATCGGTTGAATAACAAATAACCAAAGCTAACTCCCCATGGTTGTGCATCAGGAAGCATCCAATGAATGGTTCTTTGAACAATTGTGCATGGTTTCTCAATCCCTGATCACCGAGTAACGATTAAAATTCAAACGTTCACACGTAAGATGGTATGAAACAGATCTTGTTTTCGTACCATTTGCCTGAGCACATTCGAAAGCAATGTCGACTGCTGACTTCCCAGATCCTATAACCACAGTGCTCTTCCCCTTGATGAAAGCAATTCGGAACCATTACCTCCGTCGAATTCTCCTTTGTGTTACGAACTCTCAAGTTCCATTTCCCTTTAGATCCAAAAGCTTTTCCATCTCCACCCCACAATCCGGAAGACTGAATCTCCTCTTCCGACTCCCCCACGTAGTCGATATCAACCACTTCAGTGCTGAATTTCACGTATCGCAACAGATCAAAGTGTTGGGCATATGATTGAATGTATTCGAGAAGCTGGGTACTGTGGGGGAAGATCTCTTTCACAGAATCCGGCCATGGAAAATCAGAGAACTGGTAGTATTCTTTCACATTCTGGACTTTGGTGGACTCTATGGTTTGTGTCCACCGCCCACCCACTTGATCTTTTGCTTCAAAAACAATGGGTTCAAAGCCTTTGGACAATGCGTATTTGCAGGCAAGAAGACCGCTGACTCCAGCTCCGATGATTGCCACCCTTTTCTCCATTGTTGAAAGGAATTAACTGTAGTTGAGACAAGTTTTATTAGAATTGCTTTAACATCACAACGTAAGTCTTGTATAATATATAATCTCTTGTCATAAAAGATTCCTCAGGTTGCAATATTTTATAATAAATTTAATATCACTTTTGATCTTTTTGACCAACAACTCGATATTATGTTAAATTTCACACGTTCTCATCGTATAACTCTTTAGTCAAAGGTTTTATTTTTATATGATATTTCAGACATTTCACAGTTGTCTCGATTTGAAATATCTATAAGCTGTCCTTTTAATTATAACTCATTCGAACTTTTTTTATTTGTTATAGTCAAATGATAGATAACAATTTCACTTTGAGTTCATTGAATCTTAAAAGCTAGCGTATAATAAGTAAATGGCCACAGATGTCCCTGAATTTGACGAACTTCTGCCCACACGTTGGCTAAAGAAAGGTTAACTCTACTTTAAAACTAAAAATCAAATGGACTTTACTTTTAGAAATATAACAAAATTGGGATTACGAGGCTTTAGAGACCGATTACACATAAATAAAGTATTGTTATGTAATAAAGTTAATAAAACGAAAAAATATTATGCTGATATTGATGATTAACTAATAACAGAAATGGATATAATATATATATTTTTTAAAAAAAGTTAGCCCATTAATGGACTATTCCCTGTATAAGTCAGAGACTCATTGACTCATACATGTGGTAAGTCGAGGGATATGCACGAGTAGGCAGGGGTTCAGGGGAGAGGACCCATATAACGGACTAATTCCCAGAGAATACCCCAACAATATTTCAGTGGGGAATATGCTCCACACGATAATCGAACCCGTGAAGTCGAGGAAGTTTCCCACATTACTCCAGGTCTTACCAACTCGTCTGTATCCCTGAAAGCAAGGATATAATATATCTATGTAGAGGGATAGTGCAGAATAATAAACATAGTGATATAAAGAATAAATCTTTATTTGTTCGTAGATCAGTATTAAGAGAAGACGCCTAATGAATTCCTATGGGAATTAAAATTTGTAGTCACATGAGAATATTTTGAGGGCCCAACGAAATCGTTTGATATATCGTGATAGAAATAATTTATCCCAAAAATTTTGATTTCTTAAAAAAGGACCAACACGTCGACCTACAAAATATTTTTAACTGTTAATTAAAAAAACATTAACAAAATAAAATAAATAATTACCTAACCTTAAATATCTATTTAATTGCTCATTAATTGCTCCAAATGAACTCTTAATTTATATTAATAGAAAATTATTATTTCTCTATAATTTCCTTAATTTAGAGAGAAGAGAATTGAGAGAGAATTTGTATATATTTGTGTGTGTTTACAATGAAGATTACAAGTCTATTTATAGGGAAATGAAATGATTAAAATAATACAAAGGTCTTAATCATAATTTAATATTTAGATATCCAAATTTGACTAATTTGTAGACATCCCAATTTGAACAAAATCATAATACTCCCCCTTTTGGATGTCTTTATTACGTATTTTGACACTGACTCGTTAAAAACCTTACTAGGAAAAACTCAGTGGGATAAAACCATATTAAGGAAAAATAGTGCAGTCACGTAAACTCCCTCTCATGTTAACACAACTGAATCTTCAGATATTTCGTAGGTGGCGCATCCCAATATTGTAAAAATGCTTTCTGAATACTGTCGTAGGAAGTGCATTTGTGAAAATATCTGATGAATTTTCACTTGATTGAATGTAACGAATATCAATATCGTTGTTCTTCACAAGTTCTTGGGTGAATTCGAAGAACTTAGGGGGGAAATGCTTAGTTCTGTCGAATTACACAAAACCTGTTATTGTGTTTCTAACAATTCCACTTAAGTGTGCAGATTCTAGCTATCGAAGAAGATGATGAACAGTCGAAGAATCTGTCCAGCCAATGTTTCATGTTAAAGTTCAGCAGTTGGTTTGGTGCATTCTTTTAGACGGCAGCTGGATTAAGTTTGGAGACATCCAAAGTTGAATCAGTTGTTCGTAATCAGGCGGAGGCCAAGTTGAACCAGCTGGAGCATAGTAAACCAGCTGGAACGATGACAACCAGCTGCAAGCGCTAAAGAGAAAAGTGAACCAGCTGGTACAGGAATTGAGAAGCGCGCTGGAGAGATAAGATCGAAGAAAAGATTCCAGGCGCAAGTTACTGTTGACAAATCTGTTAGCAGTAGCGATTATAAGTAATGTTAACGAATCTGTTAGCAGTCGCGATTATAAGTACTGTTGATGAATCTATTGACAGTCGCCATTCAAGAAACTAAGAAGAAGCGCAAACTGGAGTTGGAGCGTAAAGCGTAGATGACATCAGCAGTGACGTCATCATTCAGCAGGAAGCTACAGTGATCAGCAGATGAAGAGGAGTGAAAGAGATGAAGCGACGTCGTGCTGGAAAATCAGCAGTGGATTAGCGTTGATGACGTCATCGATGACGTCATCATATTCAGCAGATGGTTTGAGAGAGAAGTCGCAAGAATCAGCAGGTAGCTTGCATCCAGACGCAAGAGGAAGCGACGTCGTAGAGGAGGCAATCCAGTCGCAAGCTACTGTTCACCAGCAGATGCTATTTGGGAATAGCGATAGCAAAACGATGTCGTTTACATAAGTTGATACGACAGCGTTTTGCTCTTGCGCTAAAGATTCAGCAGGAAGACTTTGCGTTGATAACCAGTCGCAAGAACCAGTCGCAAGATACCAGCTGGAAGCATATGTTTAATACCAGCTGGACAACCAGACGCAAGCAACAGCAGCATCCAGTCGAGAGCTTATTTGAATCAGCTGTTGCTATATATCCAGTCGCAAGCTACAGTGCATCCAGTCGCGAGCTTCAGTATTATTGCTATCCAGTCGACATGGATTCCCAGACGCAAGAAAAGAAGAAGTAGCGAAGCGTGGCAAACAGACGCAAGATCCAGTCGTAGTGATGAACCAGCAGCGAAGCAGTTGACGATTTACAAGAGCTGGATGTCAACTGCTGAGCTCAATTCAAATGGCGAAAGCGACAAGACGCAATCAACGCTCAAGATGGAAAGAATCAATGGCTGAGATTTAGTCGTGCAAATTGCCTCAATTCAAGGGAACAAGTTTTGTACTATTCTGAGAAACAGTACAATATACAGAGGATGTTTGCACGCATATGGAAAGAAGACAAATTAGCCATATGAAGCGCTGAACAGATTTGGAAGCTATCTAACGGCCATATTTCAAACAGAGGCTATATATTCGAGAAGCGCCATTGAAGAATGTTGACGATTAGTGTTAGAGACGTTGGTGCAACTACAATACTGTGGAAGAAATACATTGAATATATAGTGCACCAACAGAGGGAAAAATGAACAGATAGACGAAGCAATCAACCGCAATAAGAGAAGAGTTTTTCACGAGAGTCGATTGCCGAGTCTAGATTAGCTTGTTAGAGCATTTCCCTAGTGTGTGAGAAAAACAGAGAGTTTGAGAGCTACATTGTATCAATCTCACACACCGAGATTCATTCACATCTATTTGTGAATGAATCTCGAAATCTTGTATCAGTTCCCATCCAAGAACGATGACGTAAAACTCATGTGTATGTAGTCAGTCACACAGTTGCGGCTGTTGTGCATTTGTGGAGTCTAGGAGTTCTCACAGCTGCTGGTTGTGAGTATTGCACAGTCGAACAGATTTATGTTGCACATAAATCTGTTTGAATCGTTTTAAAATACTAAGGATTCAGTTCTGGTGTTTCCGCATGATTTTAATTTCATACCAGATCTGTCTCCGGTGCTCTTTGTATTTTATATGTTCAAGAACCTTGAGCTATTGCAGCTCGTTTATAGCAGCGCAAAATTTTTACTGTTTGTCAAATCAGCGCTGGCTATCTTTTTGATCCTATTTTCGGTCCCAACAAGTGGTATCAGAGCAGGTTGTTCTTGAACGAGAACTAATTTTAAAACACGTGTTATGTTTTAAATGTTTTAACTGTTTTGAGAAACTTATTTTATGAAGGCCAGATCTGTTTTTATATAGAACCGGTTTTTCGCTTGATGAACTGTCGGGATGCGCGAGTCTCGGGCAGATGCCAAGCTTCTATTTTCGTTGTGCTGTAAGATCACTTGGAGCGAGGCTCAGTGACAAGCACATGGGGCGAGATAGAAGAAGGAAAAATCTGAGCTGTTCTCTGTACTGGTTGTTCATAATTTTGAGTAACTCAGTAGCACGTGTTATTTGAAATATTTGTATGCTCTGATAAGTTTTCAAATGTTCTGTTTTTGCGGATTCCAGCTGATGCAAAAGTTTGTTTTTAAAATGATTTGAGCTCATGTTATAAAAGACAGGGAGAGTGGCGTCACTGTCGTTTATAATTTTGAGTTATGCATCAATTTCTCTTTTGAAAATCATACACTGTTGCATATGGTGCTTCCCAAAGCTGATTTTGTTTTTCAAAGTTAAAACTCCCACTGTTACATTGTTTTTGTTGTAACAGTGTAGGGAGAGCTTTTTGTTTTAAATATCGGGAAGACCAGCAGTTCACTCTCTTTTTGATTCCCACAAAAAGGGAGAGAATTGTTAGAACATGCATCGTTGATTTGAGATTTTGTGTAAATCAAAAAGGGAGAGATTGATGGATCTGTTTTGACAGATCCTGATTAAGTTTTGAATTACACAAAACCTATTATTGTGTTTCTAACAATTCTACTTGAGTGTACAGATTCTAGGAACGAAGAAGATGATGAACAGTCGAAGAATCTGTCCAGCCGATGGTTCGCAATATATACATTCAGCAGTTGGTTTGGTGTTCATGGAATCGGTAGCTGGATTAAGTTTGGAGACGTCCAAAGTTGAATCAGTTGTTCGTAATCAGGCGGAGGCCAAGTTGAACCAGCTGGAGCATAGTAAACCAGCTGGAACGATGACAACCAGCTGCAAGCGCTAAAGAGAAAGCTGTTGTGCATTTGTGGAGTCTAGGAGTTCTCACAGCTGCTGGTTGTGGTATTGGGTCTGTACACGCAGTTGTAAGATCAAATCTTCTAGTAGTGGATCCTTCCGAGGTGGAAGAAGGGGAGATGTAGGACATTGAAGTCCGAACTTCCAGAAACAAATATGTTGCGTACTGTATTGTGTTCTTTAAGCTTTCAGCACTTCATTTTACTTTAGCATTGCACGTTTACAGTTCAGCACTTGCATATTGATTTTAGCATACGCATAAACAGAATTCAGCACTTAGCATTATCGCATACACTGTTAGCACAGTAGCACTTGCAAAGTCTTGAACAGATTTATGTTGTACATAAATCTGTTTGAGTTGTTTTAAAATATTAGGATTCAGTTCTGGTATTTTCCGCATGATTTTTAAATCATACCAGATCTGTCTCTGGTGCTCTGTATTTTAGTTGTTCAAGAACAACGAGCTATTGCAGCTCCAAGCAGCGCTGAAAATTTTTAATCGCTTATCTTACCAGCGGCTGCTAAGTTCCTTTGTAAAACAGGGACCAACATTCTTGTCAGATGGTAAACCACTCATGACTTGTATATGGTCTGTTATGGATTTTAGCCATACACATTCACGGCTTGTCTCATGTAGTGCAATAATCTCGGCGTGATTTGATGAAGTTGCTACAAGAGTTTGTTTCTGTGAACGCCAAGAAATTGCAGTGCCTCCACGAGTAAATACATATCCAGTTTGAGATCTGTCTTATGTGGATCAGATAGGTATCCGGCATCAGCAAAACCAACAATACTTTTATTGGTATCTTTTGAATATAAAAGTCCCAAATCTGTAGTTCCTCGTAGATAACGGAATATATGCTTAATTCCGTTCCAGTGCCTCTTTGTTGGACATGAGCTAAATCTTGCCAATAAATTTACTGCAAAAGATATATCAGGTCTAGTACAATTTGCAAGATACATAAGAGCACCAATAGCACTTAGATATGGTACTTCTGGACCAAGAATAACTTCATTTTCTTCACATGGACGAAATGGATACTTTCAATGTTCAATGATCTAACAACCATTGGAGTACTTAAAGGATTTTCTTTATCCATATTAAAACGTTTAAGGACTGTATAATTTGACTGGTGAACAAATATTCCACCTTCTTTGTGCTCAATTTGTAAACCAAGACAATACTTGGTTTTTCCAAGGTCCTTCATTTCAAATTCTTCTTTTAAATACATCACAACATCTTGGATTTTCTTATTCGTACCAATGATGTTTAAATCATCAATATATACAGCAATAATTACGCATCCAGATGTTGTTTTCTTAATGAAAACACAAGGGCATATTGGATTGTTTACATATCCATTTTTCATCAAGTGCTCACTCAATCGATTATACCACATTCGACCGGATTGTTTCAACCCATATAATGATCTTTGTACTTTTACAGAATGACATTCTTTGGGTTTTGACTTTGTGCTTCAGGCATCTTAAATCCTTCAGGGATTTTCGTATATATATCTGTTGAGGTGCAATAATTGCCCCTGCTAGGTAGAGCGATCGAAACGTGGCGCTTGTGTTGCTATACGGTTTAAAAGATTGGAGTTGCACCGTTACCACCAGCTATAGCTTTTGGTAAAGCGGCAAGCGCTCGATCCAACAATTGGTATCAGAGCCAAGGTCACGGGTTCGATTCCCATTGATTGCAAGGAACCGCCAAACTAATTAAATACCGAAACGTAATTGCATCCGTGTAACTGGATATACGTTCTTCGTAATCAATTCCAGGCCTTTGAGAAAATCATTGTGCAACAAGCCGAGCTTCATATCTCAATATTTCGTTTTCGAACGAAAACCCATTTGTATCCAACAGGTTTTACACCTTCAGGTGTAAGGACTATAGGTCCAAATACATTACGTTTATTTAACTAATCTAACTACACCTGGATGGCGTCTTTCTATTTTATCCAGTTCTGCCGATTTTTACATTTACCAAAAGATTTTGGTTCATGATCTTAATTTTCTTTTATGATGTCAAATGCCACATTGTAAGAAAATATATCATCAATGTCTTTCACATCATTTCGGTTCCATATTTCTCCAGTATTAATATAATTGATAGAGATTTCATGATTCTCATCATTTTATGGTTTCAACAGAACAATTTCATCATCATGTCCATCATCATTTGTTTCTGTTGGAACATCATTCACAATTACATGATCATCATGTTTCTCTATGTATTTTCTTTTTCGATGATTTTTTATCTTTGGAACCGATTGGCCTTCCAGCTTCAGGCGTGTTATGACATCATGAACTTCTTTGTTCTCAATTTGTTTCTTCGGAATTTCAATTCGAGCAGGAGGATTTATAGCATGTATATGAGATTTAGTTACTCCTTTCGTGTCTACAAATGCATCTGACATTTGATTTGCTATTCGTTATAAATGCACAATTTGCTGTACTTCTTCATCACATTGTTTCTTTCTTGGATCCAGATATAATAATGATGATACATATCATGTAATCTCTTTTTCGGTATGTTTCTTTTCTCTCCTAACATTGGGAAGGTATTCTCATCAAAATGACAATCAGCAAAACGTGCAGTGAACACGTCGCCTGTCTGAGGTTCAAGATGTCGAATGATTGATAGACTATCATAACCAATATAAATTCCCCCCATTTTTGTTCGTTGAGGTGGTGCAATAGGTACATTTACCGTGTCACGCTCCGAGACCGAGACTCATGACATCGACAATATTAAACAATTATAAAATTGTAAAACATCAAGCCTCATAATATAGCTCAAAACCAGTCTATTACATAACCAAAATATAATCGTTTTTACATCTGAAAATCAAAGTCTGAATAATAGAGTGCGGAAACAAAATTACATTAATAAAAGAAAATTAGAATCTTCACCAGTCCCAGAACAGCTCTTGTTCCTCTTCTTCAACCTGTTCTTCGTTCTTATCTGGGTGGAGAAGTAAGGGTGAGTGTTTGGGGAAACACTCAGCAAGTGGGGGATATCATTCGAGCATAACAAGTATACATATACTGAATAACAGATTTCAGAACAGAGCATAAACAGAATAGAGCATGGCATAACAGGTAGCACTGATAGTTAGTTCGTTTCTATGGTTTACTGATCAGTCCCTAATTTTTACTCCTCTAAGGGGTCGAGCCATAGTTACACCACGTAACTCAGAGTGCGGAATATTCTGTAGACCCATATTACGACAGAAACATCAGTGCTAAAACAGAGCTTAATTCATATCATGAACTTGACACGAAAAGGAATCGGATACGAAACAAGTGCTCGAACAGTAATTTAAAACATAACTTAGCACGAATAATATTTACAATATTTGAAACAAATATATATAACAAAAGCCCACTTACAGTAATCTGAAGCTTGATTGGTTCAAGGCAAGAAATCTGATACAACTTGTGCAGGATTTCAACGTGGAATCCTACTGGTGTTTTACTGAAATTTTTGGAGTGAGTGTGGGTCCTTTGATGCTACAGCGAGGTATTTATAGGTGAAGGGATGGGAGTCAAAAGGGAAGCCATTAAAGCCTTAATTTCCTGATTTTATGGCCATTAAAATGGCTGTTACGAGAGCATTAGCGTAGGTATTGATTTGGGTCTCTTAATTGGCCATTGATCACTCTAAATTGGCAGTTATAATTGCAAACAATCTGCTCTGTACGCGTTAAGAGCTTGCTGAAATTCATGAGCCAAAACTGAGTTTTCTTTACCAGATCTGAATTTGCGTCGCCAAATCTGATTCTGTGTCGCCAAATGTGAATTTGCGTTGCCAAATGTGATTCTCCGTCGCCAAATCTGATTTTGCGTCGCCAAATGTGATTCTCCGTCGCCAAATCTGAATTTGCGTCGCGAAATATGAATGTACGTCTCGGAATCTGAATTTTCTTGGTCGAATCTGAATTTCAGTCGTCGAATATGAATTTCCTTAGTCGAATCTGAATTTCCTAGTCATAGCCGAGTTGATCGTCCAAAGTTGAGTTGACCAATCATAGCTAAGTTGACTGTTGACTGTACTGAATCTGTGTTGACTGCTGACTGTACAGAATCTGTGTTGACTGCTGATTATACAGAATCTGAGTTGGCTACTGATTATCCAGAATCTGAGTTGATCGATGAAATCTGAGTTGACCGAGAGGGATCTGAGTTGATCGACGAAATCTGAGTTGACCGAGAGGGATATGAGTTGACCGACGAAATCTGAGTTGACCGAGAGGGATCTGAGTTGACCGACCCAATTTTTTTTTTTTAATCTGAATTTCTGGGTTTTCACATACCGCGCATCCAAATATTCTGAGATGAGAAATATTTGGTTCTTTACCAAATGCAAGCTGCAATGGTGAGTATTTATGATATGCACTTGATCTGATGCGAATTAATGCAGCAGCATGTAAAATTGCATGCCCCATATAGAAATAGGAAGTTTTGTTTTCATAATCATTGGTCTAGCAATCAGTTGTAGACGTTTAATCAATGATTCTGCTAAACCATTTTGTGTATGTACATGAGCAACAGGATGCTCAACAGTAATTCCCACCGACATGCAATAATCATTGAAAGTTTTGGAAGTAAATTCACCAGCATTATCGAGTCTAATATTCTTGATTGCATAATCAGGAAATTGAGCTCGTAATTTTATTATTTGGGCAAGTAATCTTGCAAACGCCACATTCCGAGTTGATAACAAACATACATGTGACCATCTGCTGGAGGCATCTATCAATATCATAAAGTATCGAAATGGTCCACATGGTCGATGAATTGGCCCACAAATATCACCCTGAATACGTTCAAGAAACATGGGTGATTCATTTTTATCTTGGCTGGTGATGGCCTTATAATAAGTTTTCCAAGAGAACATGCTTTACATTGAAACTTGTTATCTTGAAAGATCTTCTGGTCTTTCAGCGGATGGTCATGTATACTTTCTATAATTCTTTACATCATTATTGAACCAGGATGTCCCAATCGATCATGCCAAGTAGTTAATATTGGCGAATTTTGAACTACCATGTTCGATTCGATTGGTCTTATATGCTATAATGCAATCCAGTAGGGAGCATTGGTAGTTTTTCAACTACATATTTCTTTCCTGATTTATATGTGAAAAAACACATATATATTTCTTGTTTTCTTCAGTCATTGACTGAGTATCATACCCATGGGAAGATATATCATTAAAACTCAAAAAATTCCTTTTCGACTGTGGTGAAAACAAAGCATCAGTTATCATAAATTTTGTACCATTAGGTATAACAAAAAACTGAGCTTTACCACATCCTTCAATCAAGTCTACAGGACGTATCATATTTACCATTGTTTTTGTTGGTTTTAGTTCCAAGAAATATCTTTTGTCTCGGAGAATAGTATGTGTTGTACCACTATCAGGTATGCAAACTTCCATGGGATTATTTCCTTGTATAGCTTTGTTCCTTGCAATTTTAGATTAAACAATAAAACATAATTTAACATATGCAATTAGAAAAAAACATATAATAAATATCATCATGAAAACTGTTACATTTAAAAATATATGAAAAGCTGTTACATTTATATCCACCATTGAACTGATCATTTTCAGATAAATCAGTGAGAAAATCTGCAGCATCGAAATGAGTCGAATCACTCAAGTGGTCATTGCGGTCATTGTGTTCATTGAAATTGGTCTCTTTTTCTTTGCCCTTCAGTGATTCTTTATAGAGCTTACAAAGATGCTCCGGGGCTCGACAAATACGAGACTAATGCCCTCTAGTGCTGCATCTAAAACAAGAACTTTCAAATCTTTTTGAGTTATTTTCATTCATACTCGTGTTCTCATGTTGCATCTTCTGTGGATGGTTCGTGGTTTCCTTTTTAGAGGGGTTATTGAAGTAACTACCTCTATTATTTTCAAAACCACGACCATGTCCACGACCATAGTTATTTCTATGGCCACGTCCACGTCCACGACCCCGACCTCGACCTCTTCCACGACTAAAATCTTGTCCACGACTTTGATTTTGGTTTCGTTCATTTTGAATTACGACATTTATTTCAGGAAATACCGTTGATCCAGTAGGTCGGGATTGATGATTTCTCATTAATAGCTCGTTGTTCTTTTCCGCCACGAGAAGACATGCAATAAGTTCAGAATATCTCGCAAATCCACGTACTCTATATTTTTGTTGTAGAGTTATGTTTGATGCGTGGAAAGTAGAAAATATTTTTTCAAGCATTTCTGATTCTGTGACTTCATGTCCACAAAATTTCAGTTGCGAGACTATTCGGTACATTGCCGAATTATAATCGCTGACCTTCTTAAACTCTTGGAATCTTAATGAATTCCATTCGTCACGGACGGTCAGAAGTATAACTCCCCTTATGTGTTCAAATCGTTCTTTTAAACCTTGTCATAAAGCCATGTGATTCTTTTCCGTGAGGTATTCACATTTCAACCCCTCATCAAGATGTCGTCGTAAGAATATCATAACTTTCGTTTTTCTTGTGATGACGATGCATTATTTTTTATTGGTTTCACTTTAAACCCAATGATTCAAGATGCATTTCGACATCGAAGGTCCATGACATATAATTCTTTCCAGTAATATCAAGAGCAACAAATTCGAGCTTTGCCAAATTCGACATGGTGGTGCTTGATAACAAAATACATTTTATTAGTCAAGATTCATTAATATGACAATGAAAAATAATGGATAAACTAGCAATACATGCATGGTTAGAAATAACAAAAAAATGTGAGGCGAATAATCGTCGATAAATACAAGGCTAGTGAGTATAATAATCAAACTAGTTATAAAAATTAGCCTTGGATGAATCATCATCTTCTTCTTGCCATTTGTAATTCGAAAAATAAAGTTTGTGGAGAAAAATTTGATGGAAAATATCAATAGAGGGATGAATGAATGTTTTAGAAAATATCGTATTTATAGAAAAAAATCTAGCCGTTTATATCCGTTACAAGTCATTAATATATATCCATTTTATGATCGTTTATTATCAAAAAATAAAATACAATAATTTTATTTAGCACTTATGATTATAATGTAATGCATATAATCATAATCATAGTTAAATAATTTTGTATATCACATCACATTATTATTTTGAGGTGGCATAGCCTCCTTTATATAATAATATGATATTATACATAATTATATAATAATAAACAATATAATTTTGTAATTCATATCACGTTATTATACTGAGGTGTTAGTGACTCATTTTATATAGTAACTATAAATTTGTAAATCATATCACGTTATTATAATTAGGTGTCAGTGAATCCTTTTATATAATAACATGATATTATACAATGAAATTTATAAAACAATCGAGTGATCGTGCTGATAACGTGTTATAAATTAAAAGAAACATTAACAAAATAAAGTAAATAATATACATTTGTAATAACCTTGAATATCTCTTTAATTGTTCCTTAATTGCTCCAAATGAACTCTTAATTTTATATTAATAGGAAATTATTATTTCTCTATAATCTCCTTCATTTAGAGAGAAAAGAATTGGGAGAGAATTTGTATATATTTGTGTGTGTTTACAATAAAGATTACAAACCTATTTATAGACAAATGAAATGATTAAAATAATACAAAGGTATTAATCATAATTTAATATTTAGACATCCAAATTTGACTAATTTGTAGACATTCAAATTTGAAGAAAATCATAATATTAACTTATTTAATAACTATTTACTGAATAAATTTTTTGAAAGAATTATAATCATAGATTAAATTAATAACCTATGTCCATAATTTTTTGTGTATATTTTATCTATTCACTATTGGGTTTGTCATATCGTTCTATATGTCAGTCCAATTGGGACGAGTTTTAGGTACATTTCGTGTTTGGCCAAATTCCTTGTAAATGCCGGGCCAAACCTTGCAACCTTTTTTGCATTCTTTTTTCTCACATATTACATTTATTTTTTATTACTCATTTATTTAAATTTTTCTAAACAAGAGCTTGCGTAATATAAGTAACATACTTTGAACAATAATAACTATTTTTCATCTTTATTACACTACATGTAGATTTATCATCAATAATATATAATAAATTCTTTATCATCTCAGCGAACCAAATTATGTCTATATGTATGACTTGATTTACATCAAGCCAAGGACATGACTTGTGTCAAAATTAAACCTGGAAGTGAAGCTTCAAGCAGGATTTGTATGAGGTTAAGCAACAAAAAGTTATTTCCTTTTTGGTATAGTTTTGATTATTTCAAACAAATAAAGAGTAAACACAACATCATAGTCCCATTGATTATTTCAAACAAATGATTATTTCATTCTTGGTATAGTTTTTCTCCGTTCATAAACACAACACTAATATACATTATTCTGGTATCCTTAGGGAGCCAACTTATACAACCAACATTCTACATTCATAAACACCACACTTTCTCCATTCTTTACATGTTTCCACACTGATACAGTGAATGTGCGGTTCAGTTCGTCGGTGTAGCGTAGCCTCGTGCTTTCGGTTACCTGCTCGATTATGTCGTTGTACCCTGAGAAACAGACACCACGCGCATCTTGGTCCTTGGAGGCATTCGGGCGGGGTGAATCTGTTTTAAGAGAACTTTGTTAGAACACATGCCTCGATTTATCTTCTGTTCCCGACATTGGTTTTCGATTCGTCTATTTCTTGTTATTCTAAATTATATATGTTATTTACCTCTCTTTTTACCTTTTGTCCATTTTTCTTTTTACCTATGTTTTTTTTTTTTCAAAAAAATATAAGAATTATATCATGTTAAGATAGATGAGTGACAAATACATGTATTATAGGGGAGGTGTATACATGAGCAGATTTGTTTATAGGGTTTTGATACCAGGGTAAAAAAACCTACTCGGGACCCGAGGAAAGAGCTGGTCGGGAACATGTCATCTCTACTCTGGTCGGAAACCTGTGATCTCTACTCTGGTCGGGAACCTGTCAACTCTGCAACTTGGCCCTCTTGTATAACTCATGATTAGTGCACTGACAAAGCTGCAAAACCCATCCCTGCGTACAGGTGTTAGGGTAGCGTACACGCAAGGTCTGCTCTGCCCATCCCTGCTCATGATTATTCCCTCCTCATCCCCCGAGGACAAAGCTTCTCATTCTCCTAAGACAAGCCTCCTCATCCCCCGAGGACAAAGCTTCTCATTCTCCTAAGACAAGCCTCCTCATCCCCCGAGGACAAAGCTTCTCATTCTCCTAAGACAAGCCTCCTCATCCCCCGAGGACAAAGCTTCTCATTCTCCTAAGACAAGCCTCCTCATCCCCCGAGGACAAAGCTTCTCATTCTCCTAAGACAAGCCTCCTCATCCCCCGAGGACAAAGCTTCTCATTCTCCTAAGACAAGCCTCCTCATCCCCCGAGGACAAAGCTTCTCATTCTCCTAAGACAAGCCTCCTCATCCCCCGAGGACAAAGCTTCTCATTCTCCTAAGACAAGCCTCCTCATCCCCCGAGGACAAAGCTTCTCATTCTCCTAAGACAAGCCTCCTCATCCCCCGAGGACAAAGCTTCTCATTCTCCTAAGACAAGCCTCCTCATCCCCCGAGGACAAAGCTTCTCATTCTCCTAAGACAAGCCTCCTCATCCCCCGAGGACAAAGCTTCTCATTCTCCTAAGACAAGCCTCCTCATCCCCCGAGGACAAAGCTTCTCATTCTCCTAAGACAAGCCTCCTCATCCCCCGAGGACAAAGCTTCTCATTCTCCTAAGACAAGCCTCCTCATCCCCCGAGGACAAAGCTTCTCATTCTCCTAAGACAAACCTCCTCATCCCCCGAGGACAAAGCTTCTCATTCTCCTAAGACAAGCCTCCTCATCCCCCGAGGACAAAGCTTCTCATTCTCCTAGGACAAGCCTCCAGACCTTCAGACCTACTCGGGTGGTGATGTGTAACTCTCTGGTTGAGAACCGACGACGATTTTTATATCGCATCAGGTTTAATATTATAATAGTGAAACATAAAATATGTACTACTTATATTTATTTAGTATAGATAGCTAACAGGATATAATTACGATAAATACTATATATATAATAATTAGCCTGAGACTCCGTCGTGAATTCTAGCAAATGTATCAGGCGAAGATATCATATAATTATATTAGAGTCTTAGTCGATCTCATAGACTAATATTTAAGTACCTATTATTTAACTACATGACTCAAGCTAAACGTAAACAACTAATCCAGAAAATTTTTTAAATAAAAAATTTTGACTAATGGACTATTCAACAATCAAGTACGTTACAACTAAAGATTAAGACAGAGAAACGGTTCAAATATATGACCAAGACATGAACCGATACTCAATTATGTAACACCTGGTAGGATCTAATAAATCAGGTTTCATTCAATCAAGACAAATTTTCCTCAGTAGTTCAATGAACCAGTTCTAATATTATCAAAGCTTTGTAAATCATAACAATCCTATTATTTCTAATTAATTTATTAGATCTAAATGCATTAAGAATAGTGAAATTCAATTCCAAACCCAAGTTTCTAATGGTGTAACCTCGTTGATTGATAATATAAAGACATACGTTATAATCTCACCTTTCGACTTGAAAATAATCAAAAAATAGCATTGTAAATATGTGATCAAGTTATTTACGCAGCATAATAAACAATCACCAAACAACAATTGAAATAAAACTATTAAAAATGAGAACAAGATTAGTGTCGCGTAAATAAATTCAAAATTCATTTTAGATATTGTTTTTAAAAAAAAAAAATTTAAAGGTTACTCTATTAATGAACTAACCTTCTATATAGGTCAGACAATCCTAAATTTTAAAATGCATTAATTTTTTAAAAGGTGGAAAATAAATTCGCTCATACTATAAAAAAAAAGGAAAGAAAACATTAAATGTTAAAAAATCAAATTCACTATTTTTTTTTTTTACCCGGAGCGTATTAGCATATAAATCACCCAACCAGACAAATTGCACAAAACAAACCTTGTGTGACAGGGTAGCCTAAGAGAATGTTGGAAGAAACTAACTTGATCCTTGACTATTTGATCATACGTTTACTTACTACTACGACGGGTTGTTTGATTAGGTGATAAGTTTAGTTCACCAACTTCAACGACTCGTATGAGGTGAAAAATAAATCTAAATTATTAATCCGAGACATATTTCCTCCTCTTAACAAACTGTCATACATTAATAAATATATTTACAGAATAAATTTTCTGAAATCGTTGAAATCAGACAATGCATAACATTTCAACATGTCATTTTAAATCTATAAAATGAACAAAATGCATAATGTGGTCCTATGGATTTTTGGGGCGTTACACTAAATTTTAAAATGCATTAATTTTGAAACCTGGAAAATAAATTCGCTCACGCTAGAAAAAAGGAAAGAAAATTAAATGTTAAAAAATCAAATTCACTCTTTTTTTTGTTTTTACTAGGAGCATATTAGCATATAAACCACCTAACCAGACAAATTGCACTAAACAGACTTTGTGTGTAAAGGTAGCCTAAAAGAATGTTGGAAGAAGCTAACGTAGTAACGTGATCCCCGACTATTTGATCAATATACGTTTACTTACTACAACGGGTTGTTCGATTTGGTGATAAGTTAATTCATCAACTTGAACAGTCGTCTGAGATGAAAAATAAATCGAAAATTATTAATCTGAGATGTATTTCCTCCTCTTAACAAAATGTAATTTTCCCTGTACAAACTGTCAAACATTAATACGTACTTATGTACAAATTGTTGTCTAATACCTTAGGTATAGATACAATCCAGTCGCAAAAAAGTTGCTAAAAACACTAGAAAACACAAACAATATCAAATTCCAGTAAACACCACCGCTCTAATCATACATTATCCTAAATTTCTGAAACAACTCAACTGATAACGTGCCCCAAACGTCTTGGGAGTCGTGCTTCTTCGAGTAAATAATTTGAATGACACATAGTCCAACCCAGATTTTTACAGTGTACGTCAATCAAAACAAAAGTCGAAAAAAGACATAATAAGTTAGAATGACACTTAACTCGAACCCCAGATTTATTACGGTATACGTTAGTCATAACAAAAATCGAAGAGACATAATAATTTACAACGTCAATTTCAAGAACAGATATGGGGCCTCGTGGTATTCAATGGTATTAACCAGCCCTGATGAACAGAAACAGGACATTTAAATTCCTTCAAAGCCAGCAGAGAAACCAGTGGAAAAATCTTCATTCGAACTCCCAATTTGTTCATTATTTTTCTCCCTCAAATTACTATTCTTCTGTCTGAAAACACATACACACACACATATATTTTTATAACACTGTAAGTATTTACTATGAGGTTGTTGCTGCTGCTGACATTTTTGCTACTTTCGACTTGCTTAATCTCTGAGGCTCCAGGTATATGTCGAAACTCACAATTCGTATTGTTTTTATGCTCATAATTAATAACTTCCCATTATTGGACATTATTTGTTATTTAATACTGTTACAAATAAAACGCAAGCTCCATTATGGGGGAGAGAAAAAAAAAACTAAGATTTATGCACCTTTCTAAATTTATATCATTTGGAAACACTGTTTTCTCACTTCTCGATCTTTTCTATATTTGCAAGTACACTTTGAGAGATTGTGGTTTCATAGATGACGAGCCTGAATCCGTGCCCCTCTTATGTTAGGCATGCATAAGCCTGGTGAATTAATCGGTTCCTCTTTTCATTAAACTTGTTGTCATTTATCGAGTTCCGGTGGGGGCACTGTTCAAGTTCTTTTAGAGGAAATTGTAGAAGAAATAATGGGATTAAAGATGGGATTTCCTTATCAAAATACTATGAGTTTGAAGTAACTATATTTGTACTATTCTTTTTTATGGAATATTCTACAATATTTTATTTATTACGAATAATATTTATTTCACAAAATAAACCAAAACATATTAAATAAAAAAATTTTATTATATTTTTTCATTTGTTATTGAATTATTAACCGTAGTTATTCATTTATACAGGTAATAATATGTAATTATAAAAATTCTATAAAAAATTTTCAAAATTTAATTTTATTATTTTAAATAGTGAAACATATTAAATACAATTGTAAAACTAAAAAAATATATATCTATAAGTGGCAATTTGAATATATGTACAACATAAATCGAATCAAATGAATTAAAATTACAATATTATTATCGAATAATGGAATGTGCCACCAAATTCTATAATGAATTATAACACACCACCAGCTTTCGACTAAATTATACAATAAATTACATATCACACATAAAATTCATCTTAAGATAAATTTAAACCATAACAAGAATCATTAAAACAACTAAAATATAGCTTGTGAAATAGGAACAAAACACAAATAT
This sequence comes from Dorcoceras hygrometricum, assembly GCA_001598015.1. NCBI lineage: Eukaryota > Viridiplantae > Streptophyta > Magnoliopsida > Lamiales > Gesneriaceae > Dorcoceras > Dorcoceras hygrometricum. The sequence goes on along the minus strand of KV019602.1, from coordinate 90,541 downwards.
CGAACTTTTAACTAATTGAATTACTATATAACTCCCACAAATGGTCGATTAGTGCATCACGTAGTGAGAAATGAGCCTCTCTATCTTTAATTTTTTTAAATCGATCAAGAAATTGTTGAAATCTTGTGTTTTGATTTGTAACAATTTCCACATTCAGAGGTGGTGCTTCCATCACATCTTGGATTGGCGTATCCAAGTCTCGTTCATCCTCGATAATCATATTATGCATTATAATACATGCAGTCATTATGTCTTGCAAGTGTCTCTTCTGCCAAGCACGTGCCGGAGATGCGACAATCGCAAATCGTGATTGAAGAACTCCAAACGCCCGTTCAACATCTTTTCTACAAGATTTTTTTTTCATTGGAAATATTTTTTTTTCGGACCGCGTGGATCATGAATTGTTTGCACAAGAGTTGACCATTTCGGATATATACCATCAGCTAAGTAATATCTTTGATGATACTCTTTTCCACCAATAAAGTAATGTGCCGGAGGAGCGATACCTTGTGCAATATTTGAAAATAGATTGGACGACTCAAGAACATTAATGTCGTTATTAGATCCTGGCATGCCAAAAAATGCATGTCATATCCAAAGATCATAATCAGCAACCGCTTCCAAGATAATTGTCGGAGATCCACTACGGCCTGCATACTGTCCTGCCCATGCCGTGGGACAATTTTTCCATTTCCAATTCATGCAATCGAGACTTCCCAGCATTCCAGGAAAGCCACGTTTTTCACCGATATGCAGTAGCCTAGCAATATCGGAAGAGGTAGGTGACCTTAAGTATCGCTCTGCAAACACCTCTACAACAGATCGACAAAAATGTTGAAGGCATTGAATTGTGGTAGATTCTCCAATCTTTATATATTCATCAGCAGCATCAGCCAGTGTCCCGTATGCCAACATCCGCATTGCAGCTGTAATTTTCTGATTAGTTGAAAGTCCAACTCGACCGAGACCATCTACTCGTTGTGTGAAGTAATTGTTGTGATTCTTCACAGCATCAGCAATACGAATAAAAAGTCCTCGTGACATCCGAAAACGTTTTCGAAACATCATTTCACTGTATCTTGGATGCTCAGCAAAATAATCGTTGAATAGATTACGATCTGCCATTTCACGATCACGTTGAATAACGATATGACCGGGAATCGATCCGCCATGTCTAACTTCGACTTCATTTTGCTCGACATATGTAGCAGCTAAAACTGTGTTATTAGCAGCTACAATCCCTAATAAGTTTTCTGTTTCATTAAGAGACTCAAATTGATTTTGAAGATATGAATCGAACTCATCTTCTGAAGTAGATGATGATGAATGGTAGAAATGAAAATTTTGATAATTCATGATGTAGATTGATTGTTTGAATTGATACCCTTCTCGTATCCATATTATATAAGAACACTTCATTGTTGCATATGAAGAAATCTTCTATCCAAGAAATCTAATCCATTTCGCACACCGTTGGATTAGATTTCGTTCAATCACAACCATTAACTTCATATCTTCTAATATTATTCATACTATAAATATATATCACATCATTCATTAACATTCACCACAAAAATTTTCTATCAAAGATATATCTCACTTATCTCAAACCATATTTTTCACTACAATGGCTTCCAGTGCACGAAGTGCTTCTTATTCCTATCAAGAAGATATACACCTCTGTCATGTTTATCTTGACATTTCCCAAGATCCTATCAAAGGAATAAATCAATCTCGAAACCAATTTTGGACTCGTGTCGAGGAAAGCTACAACAATTCAAGGACATCCGATATGACGGAAGTACGTAGCAAAAGATCGGTGCAATCTCGTATGCAGGTAATATTGACGGCAATTAGTAAACTAAAAGCATGCATCCAACAAGTTGAACAATTCAATCCCAGTGGTGCTTCAGAAATGGATATTGTGAGTTTTATTAAATAGAATATGTTATATTTTTATCATTACTTTTTATTATTTACAATTACACATTAACAAATTGCAGAACAAGAGGAAGTTATTGGATGGGGAGGAAAAAACTTACCGTTGGATGAAATGGTTTCCCCCCGTCTCCACAGGGCCAACAGTCGATTAAAGCAGCGGCAACTAAACCTTCGTTGTCGAGCAGTTTTTTCGTGTTCAATTGTAGGATTATAACATGGAGACCTTTATATAATGTAAAATACCTGCGGTGGTTGCTGTCGGACGGAGAAGGCTGGAGTGGAAACAAACATTAAGCGAGGGAACCTGCGACAGGGATATGAGAAGAGTTTGTCAAAGAAGTATTACATGGGCGGCGGGGCCGGTGGAGATGGGGGCAGCGTGGGCGACCGTGCTTTCACCGGTGGTCATGCATGTGGGAGCGACGACGGACGGAAAAAAGAAATTTAGTGAAGAAGACAGAAGGCATACAACGGCGACGAGAATGATCGGAGCGACGACGACGTCGACTGTAATGATCGGCGCGAGCGAGAGAGAAAGAAACTTGCTCGCAGAAATGAAACGATCATGTAGAGATATGAAGAGTAGATGAGGAGAAGAGAAATGAAACGTGTCGGAGAAGCTTTGTTGATAATTTTGAATTATTAAAAAAAAAAGAAAAAATAAAATGAAATGTGAAAAAAAAGAGGGAAATCATATGTTGGTCGCCCACAAACGCTCACAATCGGTCGCCCATATTATCAACTCTTTATATATATATATATAAAACGTTGATGTGGTGGGAGCCCACAATGGGTGCCTGTGTGGGCGCCTGAGATGCTCAGCTGAACATCTCATTAAATTGCTACGATTTTTATGAGATGTTCGGCCGAGCATCTCAGGCGTCCACACAGGCGCTCATAATATCGGCACTATATATATATATATATATTTATATATATATATATATTTATTTAAGTAAATTCAATCTAATTGCCTAGAAAATTACACCTGATGGGACTATTCTTGATTTTATTTTGTCTACTTCACCCCAAACCAGACTAAAATCGTAGAAAGGAAAAATTATGTGCGAGTCTTCAATGGATTGAATAGCTGATAAGTGGATAAAATGATTTTTACTTGCTGTGATTCTTAGTGGATTGGTCGGAGAAATTTAGGCAAGGGCTTGCATTCTTCCGACGTGCCTTCTCTATTCCTCGGGCTATATCGTGTCATGACCCAGACCTGGTGATACCTCGCTGCTGATGATTCGTCCAAGCAGGTTCTTCCTAATTCAGCTTCAACAGACCTCACTCAGCTTACTCCCCGAGGACAGAGCTCCCGACATCCTGACCTGACGGTCTGACGTGGTGATAGCTCATTGGCTGGGCAAAATTCGATTACATCAAAAACATTTTGCAAAATCTTGTCTCAGTGCAGAACACGGTCTTAGTCTAAAGAAAATTATCCTATGAAATCAAAACAAAGGATTGAATTTAGGAAGGAATAGAACAAAATTTTCGGCCATTTTCGATAGAATGCACACGGACCTTGACCGGAGGTTCGGACCTTGACCCGGAGGTTATTCCAGGAACCATGCGCCAGGTTATTATTCCTCAATTCGGGTTATTTCTAATGTGTTTCCAAACTTTTTCTTTCACATTTGGGGTAAAACTATTCACAAGATGAGTTTCACGTAAATAAATTCAAATTTTATTTTAGAATTTGTGCTCATAAGCACGGTAGAAGGTTTTGAAGTTTAAAATATGATACTTGTGACAGAATCAAGAGAGGATGACTTTACCCACTGCAACTGAGTCGGCAACATATTTTCCTAATGATTGGTTCCAAAGGAAATGGCATAAAACATTAATTTACCTTTTCTCAAGAGTCCATGCCCTTAATACAAGAAGAATGGTCCACACAAACACGTGCTATAATCTCTTTACTTATTACATGTTAAATTAAATTGGCAATCCCAGTTCTTTGAGCCAGAACCATGGGTTGGTAGACATTACACCGATCATTTTGCCAAACTTCCGCTGTCCCATTCAAGAGAGTATGGATTATTCAATCCAAGTGCATCTATAAACCAACATGAGGTCCATGGAAGACCACATTATCACATTATATATGTATTCGAAAAGTGAACCAAGATTTATACCGTAGCCAGTAGAAAGCCCAAAGATGGCTCAAACCAATAAAAGGCCCAAGCTCGTTGATAATTAAACCCGGTCCATAAGTGAATCAAAATAAGCGCCAAGACGGTTAAAAGAACGTGACTCATGGCCAGGGGCATGCGAACGTGGGATTGAGAGAACTCCCCATAACGAGATAAAAAGAAACATCCAGAGACCATGAAAGAAGAAGAATCACTCTGGCAAAAAATCTGCACAAGCACAAAATTCTCTGCAAAATTATGCAATCAAATTTCCTAGTTTCTATTAGAATTCTCCACGTTCAACTTTCAATCTTTAGTTTTTATTAGTTTCTGAATTATTGTAAATTTCTACATTTTGTTGGAAACACAAATCATGTTAGGGATTTATTCATGTCAATTTCAGTTTCTTTCGTTTCCAGTGTCATATTAGTTTAGGAGATTAGAACTAACGATCGAATTTAGTTCTCATTTTCGTTTGATTTTAGAAGTTAAAAATTTTATTTTTTCCACATAAATTGGTGCTTGAGCACCTGCACGCCCAGCAATTTGCGAATTAACACAAACAAAATTTGGCACTCCCAGAGGGACGCCGATATGCCGCCTAAAAGAAGAGAGCAAACTGAGAAAAAACAAAGAAGTTGACATCAGGAGATGAAGAACTCCCGGAAGATGAAGAACATCAGGAGATGTCTGTTCAGAATAAGGTGGATCGTATCGAAGGCCACTCCCATGGCCATGCAACGGCAAAACAGTCTGCAGAACCACAGGGAGAAGTCCCAGAGAAGAAAGTTGTTGACATCGAAGAGGCTTCCGAAATGATGGCTGAAGGCATTTTGGCTTACGTGAAAGCAGTGGTGAGCCATACTACTCAGTCCACAAATCAGGGGAGTTTCCAACACAGTGGAATAGAACAAGGCGCAGGAAGTTCTAGAGCAGGCGAAACTCGCTGCTCCATCCCAACTCTCCCAGGCCTAGAAGAAAGATACACGCCCCCTCATCGGAGAGATGAAGTTGTTTTCCAAAGAGGCCCTGTAATGGTGAGAGGAAACGGAAATGGAAACCCTAGGCCCCATCTCCAGCAGCCGTACAATGTTACTAATCCCATTAATCAACCTGGTCTATACGAAGAAAATATGGGCTTCTCAGTTGGGAACGCTGGCTTCAATACTGACAATGGAGCTTTCAAGCTCGGGGGGCACAATTTTACAATCATCCCCTCCAGAACAGAAACACGGGTATGATTAATCTGGATATGGTAATAGAAACTGTGCAGGAGTTGTATGGACCAGCCTTGAGAGTAGTCGGCCGTCCTGAATTTCACAAACCATACCCTGAGACAATTGACCACAATAACCCCTATCCTAGGGGATATAAAATCCCAGATTTCAGCTTGTTTTTTGGAGAATAGGGACAGTCCACAGTGGAGCATATTGCCAGATACACCATTAAGTGCGGAATGTTGGCGAATCTGGATAATTTTGAAAACTTGAAGCTCAGGCTATTTCCTAACACGCTCACAGGTACATCATTCACCTGGTACACACTACTGCCAAGGAATTCCATCATCACATGGCAAGAAATAGAACGACAGTTCCATACCCAGTTCTATCACACAGAACCTGAGGTATGTATCGCTGATCCGTCTAGAATTACCCAAAAGAAGAGCGAATCTGTGGACACATTCATGGATAGGTTTAAAAAAATGAAAAAACAGATGCAAAGTTTTCTTACCAGAAATAGAGATCGTCAAAATGGCACAGAAGGGATTAGATTTTGAATTAAGGAAGAAATTCCAAGGGATGGATTTCAGGGATTTTTTCGAATTATGTTCCAAAGTAGCAGAGTACGAAGAATTTTTGAAGGAGGAAGTTTACAAAAGGAAAACAACGGTAGGCTCACACTCTCAAGAAATAGAAGTAGCCTTGGCAGAGCTTCGCACCCATGGATCATATACTTGTCCCCTACTCAAGAAGAAAACAGGGGAGCCAGAAAAAAAGAACATCACGCTGCCTGCTACGGACATGCAATACACGTTCGATGTTTCAAAATCTGATGAGATTTTTGACTATCTGGTAAAAGAGAAGTTCATTACCTTCCCGCCTGACCACAAAACACCTTCCAGGGAAGAGACAAAAGGACGTGACTACTGTAAGTACCATGATTCATATAATCACCACTACAAAATCTTGTTGGGCCTTTAAAAATGTTCTGCATGAGAGAATCAACAAGGGAGTGCTGAATTTCCCAGAGAAACAAGACTCCATGGCCATAGATGAAGACCTATTTCCTCCAGTAGCTTCCATAAATATGAACACCACAGATTTAAGAGAATTCTTGAATGAGAAGCGGGCAGTGAGCAAGATGAGAGTCAGGACCTGTTGGATTCCAAAAGGACAAATGTTCGAAACCTACACAAATCGTGACAGATGGACAACAAAGCCCACACACAAAACCTACCCAGTGAATCTGGGTGGATCTACGGATAATTGGCCGAGGAACCAATATCTCCCCAGGGAAATGCAGGAAATTCATCATTCAGACAACTTGAGTCATCAAATACTAAGAGAATTCCATAAAGAGAAAAGTTATTGCTCCAGATTACCGTTAAAAGAACACTTATGGAGAGCGTAACTACCTGAAGAAACATAAGCCCAGAGAAATACCACATGGGGCAAAATTAATAGGGCATTACAACAAACTCAGGTTTGTCCTTCCACCCAGTAATGAAGTTGATGATATGTGGAAAATATCTCGACACAAGAAATTCCCCAGAGCACTCACCAGAACACAAAATAGGAGAATTCTTAGAGAAAGAGCGCCTGCTAAATGATAAATGATATGAGCGGTGGTCAGTAAATCCAAGTTCTACAGAAAGGCCACTGATGACAAGACCAGTATTGACAGCGACAAATCGAGTGGTGAAGATGACAACCGGGGAAGCAGAACTATCGATTTTAATGTAAGAAAATTTCACATGTCATTGGATTGCAACACAGGTGTGGTGATATTGCCAGAAAAATTTAGGCAGTGGAATGATGATAAACAGAAGACAATGAATCTCAATTTAGAGAAGCTGGGTAAAATAGAAATTGAAAATCCGGAAGGGAACTGAGGTGTTATCATAAAATGGGAACACTCAAGCAAGCCAAAACAGGTGATAATAGAGAAACCTTCCCCTGAGATGACGAAGCACATCAGACCACTGTACATTAAAGCTCACTTGAATGGGAGCCAGTGTCAAGGGTGCTAATTGACAATGGCTCAGCGATTAATGTACTGCCAGTAAGAATGTTGAAGAAGAATATCTTATACCTACTGAAGTATCAGTGTCTTCTTTCACGGGGGAGTCAACCAAAACCATAGGAGTATTCCCAGTCAACGTCACAGTGGGAAGTTTATCTTCTCTATGTGCATTTTCGTAGTAAACTCTTCTGCTAATTTCCAAACTTTACTGGGAAGGGATTGGATCCATGCCAATCAATGTATCCCCTCTTCAATGCACCAGTTGATGTTATTCTGGAAGGTAGACGAAGTAGAAATTGTGGAGGCCGACGCACAGCCATTCCAAACCAATACTAGCACGGTTGAAGCCCGGTACTATAATGGAGATTTCGGACCTATAAATATTCGAAGCTCAAACATCAAAGATTTAAAGGCAGTATATTGTTTGCGCAGCGGCGGATCCGGATCACGCTCTCGGGGCGCAGCGGAAGAATTAAAAATTTTGGAGCCCGGGAATGGTCAGTACACCTATATTATAATTCAAACATTCAAAGGATTTTAGAAGATACCTGTCTGGCGACTAGGCGCCCGGCTCCGACTATTTCTCAAATGCAAATAGCACTTCTTTGGTTGCTCCTAATCAGGTCCACAACCGATTTCCAATTCCTTCGTTGGAATGCACTAGAATCCCAACGAATATTTTGCGAGCAGAACCTCCTCACCGAGACGATCGCAACGAGGTGCGTCGACGGGCGGCGGCTTGGCGGTGATGGCCGAGAGGAGGGAGAGGAGGAGAGGGAAGAAGAATAGCTGAAGAGAATTTGGTACAAGAATAATGAGTGCCCCAGGGCTCTTATTTATAGATTTTCCATGGGCTTAAACCGGGTTAATGGGCTTGGGTCGGGCCCAGGCCTAGGTGTACATTGGTTTCAAGTCCATCGCTGTTGCTTCATCATAATGGTACAAGAATAATGAGTGCCCCAGGGCTCTTATTTATAGATTTTCCATGGGCTTAAACCGGGTTAATGGGCTTGGGTCGGGCCCAGGCCTAGGTGTACATTGGTTTCAAGTCCATCGCTGTTGCTTCATCATAATCCTGATCGACGATCAGATCGGACCGATCTACACAGTTTACAAAACTGAGCATTATGATGTGAAAACAATTTTTCGGACCACCTAATCCAAAATAGCAGTTAGGCCCCCATAAACTTTAAGGATAGTCATACTAGCCCTAATCTTAAGGAAATCTCATTTCCACCCTCAGTTAATTTAGGAAGTCACACTTCCATCCTTCCTCCTACTATACTCAACAAATTGAGCTCAATTTCCTTGTCTGCACGAGAATTGGTAAACCAGTACACTGTGTGACCCTCAATGGTTCAGGGATACAGCTAGTCGTGGGCTCACAACTCATTGTGAATCGAAAAATACATTTTCCGATCTACCCATCGGACCATGGTAAAGCGTCTAGCAACATCGTCCCATGATCCCCTATGTATCACTGATAGTGCATGCAAGAACCAGTCGATCATGGTTAGCGTACAGTACGGTCCTTTCAACTCAAATATCCCGATCAGATCAACGACCATTGGTAAATCGAGAGTCGCTAGAGATCCAATAACCATGCATACATCTTGGAGATCAAATAGTGACATCGCATGATTTACTAGGTAAACCCATTTACCCAAAATACATCTAATACTCTGGCCAGAGATTTATCACAATATTGTCTTCTCAGATAGCATAGGATATCCATGCACAAGGGCAAGCGGTGAATCCTCGACAACGAAGCATCGACTCCTACATGCATCGGGGCCTCACCAAACCCCGTCACCTGATGACCCCAACTGAGTCGGTAAACGGGTCAAAGTGAGGCACCTATCATGTAGAGTCTCAATGACGTTTCAAGTAATAAGGACTAATCTGTACAACCAAAACCTCGGACTTAATCCACTCGACAAATGATAACCACTTGGAAAGTCCGAACGAGGGTAGTTTGATAGATCACCAGGTCACTATCCATCTGCATGCTCAGAACATCACAATGTACCAACCAATGAAACATGGAACTTCACATCGCAGATGCTAGTCTCAAGCTCGGGCGGCCCTTATCCTCTTTTGAACGGCCCAATTGACTAGGAACATGTTCAGAATATACAGTGACTATTAGATGTGTTTCATGATAGCCATCATATCCACTATCACATCTAACATACACTATACTGCATTCAAGGTCTTTATCCAACAATTGTAATCATAATAATGAAGATAAAAAATGCCATAAATGAATGCAAATTTCATAAATAAAGGTTATTTTACATAGAGTCAACAAGAACCCACACGTCACAAGTTGACTAGTTGGGCTTGTCCGCAGAGGCGACTCTCTCAACTGCTATGTCACCTCTAGCCACAATATCCCGGATTATGTGGTATTTCCTCAGTATATGTTTGGATCTTTGGTGAGACCTGGGCTCCTTTGCTTGCACAATGGCACCCGTGTTGTCGCAGTACACCGGGACTGGACCAACTCCCTCAGGGATTACGCCCAACTCTTGGATGAAATTCCTTATCCAAACCGCCTCTTTTTTCAGCAGCTGATGCTGCGATGTACTCAGTCTCAGTGGTTGAATCCGCGATGGTGTCTTGTTTTGAACTCTTACCAAGAGACAGCACACCATTGAGCATGAATACAAATCCGGAGGTCGACTTCGAATCGTCCACATCGCATTGGAAGCTAGAATCAGTATAGCCTTCCAATTTTAGTTCACCACCCACATAGACCATGAACATATTCTTAGTCCTTCGTAAGTACTTAAGAATATCTTTCACGGCCTTCCAATGAATTTGGCCAGAATTTTCTTGGTAGCGGCACGTGACACTCCGAGCATATGCAACATCCGGTTATGGATCTGTGTAAATAGATCCAGATCTGAGTTTTGAATTACAAAAAACTTGTTATTGTGTTTCTAAAGTTTCTACTAAGTGTGCAGATGTCAGCTGGATTAGCAACGTAGACAAAAGATAAGTGTATTGAAGATTTCAGAAGTCGTGACGTCATCCAAGTTTATTGAAGATTTCAGAAGTCGTGACGTCATCCAAGTGTATTGAAGATTTCAGATTCCGTGACGTCATTAAGAGTTTCGCAGAATATAAGAGAATTGAAGATTTTAGATTCCGTGACGTCATCGAGAGCTGGGCAGCAGTGAGATGTATCAGATCTGATATAGTAACTCAATCAGATCTGATACTGTATCAGACCAAGAGCTGAAATACTAAAACACGATTTCGGAGGCCTAAATGAAGGAATTTGGCCGAAAAGCGGCTTAGGTCAAGAGCGAAGCTCATGAGTCTTGCTCGTTGGATCGTTTCGGAGGGAACAACACTGGTCTCATGCGAAAATGTGAAGTCTGATCAGATTTGAAGACAAGAGCAATTGAGTCAGATGTTGGAGACAAGAGATCTGGATCCAACTATGAACAGAAAAACGATTCAGATGTGAGGAGAAGTCTAGATCAGCTGTGAAGAAGGAATCTGGATCAAGTGCGAAGAGAGATCTGATGTGAAGAGAGATCTGGATTCAGATGTGAAGAGAAGTCTGTTCAGCTATGAAGAGAAAGGCGAAGCAGTTGACAACAGATATGAAGATTAACTGGAGCATAGAAGTCAACTACTGAGCCTATTCAGATGTGAACATATCAGACTTATTAAGAAGACGACAAAAGCCTGCAAAGTAAGGGACACAAGGACAACTCTGTCGGTACTTTATAGAACACCTCTCAACGGGAAGAAACTTGTGTCTAATGGATTAATTTGCACAGAGGCTATTTATACAAGAAGGATTGATGAAGACGATGATGCTGAAAAGAGATAAAAACAGAGAGAAGATAGTGGGAAGAATTACAAAGAGGGGAAGCAGTCGACCACCATGGAGAAGAAGATAATTGCAAGTGTCGACTGCTGAACTCAATCAGCTTTGAGGAAGCTCTTCCCAGATGTGTGAGATTATATTCGAGAGTTGAGTGTTCATTATAAAATCTCACACACACAGAGATTCACTCACACACATATATATGAGAGATGTGCGAAACAGAATAGTGAGTGAATCAAAACCACAAACCAAACAACAGATCCCGTCCTAGCACGAAGACGTTAAACTCTGTGTATGTAGCCTTTCTCACTGAGACATAAAATAGATTGAGTGAACACAGCTGAGAGCTGGTGTAGAGTCTAGGAGTTCAGCTTTGGGCAGCGAATAAGTCCCAGCTGAGTGGGTTGTACATTCTGATGTATAATCAAAGTCTTCTAGTGAACCTCCTGAATAAGGAAGAAGGGGAGACGTAGGATGTTATATCCGAACTTCCAGAAACAAACAGCTGAGTCATTTATTTACAGCATTCCGCATTTACTTTAGCACGCATTGCATATTGTTTAATATCTGTTTTAGCGAGTTTTAAAATTAGTGATGGTCCCAGAAATAGGATCAATATATGAACAGGAGTTTAGAAGGGGGGGTTGAATGAACTCCTTCGATTTTTGAAATCTTTTAAAATGTTTTTCACGCACGGCTTAACTTAAGTCCGATTTACCAGACTTAAGATATCTCAGTTTTATGCAAGTCTTTCGGCCAACAATATTTGTGCAGAAAAAGGCCAATTAACTTGTGAACAGTAATAATATGTAAATGCAATATTCGAGAACGTAAAATAAAGAGATAAGAGTTCAGTTTGTTTCTGGAAGTTCGGACTACAATGTCCTACGTCTCCCCTTCTTCCTCCTCGGAAGGTATCACTAGAAGATTTGATGAAAGTAGGCCTTCTACAAACACCCGATCCCGCAACTAGCAGCTACGAGAACTCCTAGTATCTCCACACCAATCCAAGAAGACGCAGCTGCTGGTTTACAACACTTGGTAATATTTTCAAACGGCTTTTGAGAGCACGTTTGTTACAGACTCAATAAGAGATTACAATGAAGTGCACGTATTTGAGACTGTAAATTTCTCTGGTTTCTAATACAAAGAAACTCGATTTAACAAGATGAACCAGAGAATGACTCGAAGGTATATCAATGAAAAACAACAGTATGTTCTTCGAGTCTTGTGAGCTTTGAGTATGCTTCAATAAGGAATAGCTCGAGAATTCAATTTGGCAGCGTTTCAGCAATAGCGATGATGAGGAGGGTTTTTCTTCAATTCAAAACATCTGCTATTTGTACTCTTCGTTCAACGGTCGATTAATTCCGATAAGACAACAAAATCCTTTTTGAAATTCTAACAATTGTTCGACGTCAATCCCGCTCCACTACATGGTAAGTCGCGTATCGTCAGAGCAGATTTGTCGATTTCCATGTATGTGTAATCCCGTTGTAACGACCTCTGACAATGTTTACTATTCTTCCAAAAATAGCACCAATCTCGTCTCCTTAATTTTAGGCAATTTGAATGATTCTTGTTTTGGCCATCGATCTTTTCCAATTGAGTATACGATCGAATTTGAATCAACTTTATGCTTGCGCCTGAAACCATTTCTGTCGACAGATCTTTCTTTGATGAAGATGAATGAATAGTTCTTTGCTATTGAATGAAGTGTTGTTGGCAGATGTTATCATCCTCAATGCTCCATTAACTGTAGATTTCTGACCCGATAACCCGAACAACCAAATCGATGACTCCACTGTTACAAGATCTGATTCTGATCAACCCAAATTCATAACTGTAACTCAAACCAATCACTGTTGTCAGCAACCTCTAATCTCTATGAGAAGATTATTCGAAATTCATCGTTTAGGTCCAAATCTTTTCTTATTTTTGTTATCACCAAAACTATAAAATTTATCCTAACAATTAGAGTTCAATTCTGGATACTTTCGCTTGGTATTTTAATGCCAGTCCAGATCTGTTCTCGGTGCTCAAACGTTCAAGAACATTGAGCTATTGCAGCTCAGTTTTTAAAATAGGCATGGTTTTTGTATCGATCCGAACCTAACATCCGGTCAAGTTGAGATCATACCATACATAATACTACCTATTGTCGAGGCATATGACACACGTGTCAACTCTCTATCTCCTCATCAGTCTTCGGACACATAGACTTAGATAGAGTGACCCCGTGGCATAGGCAGGTGTCCTCTCTTGGACTCTTCCATTTAGAACCGCTTAAGTATGGTATCGATGTAGGTCGCTTGGGTAAGTACAAGCATCCTTTTCGATCTATCTCTATAGATTTGTATTCCTAGAATATAGGATACTTCACCCATGTCCTTCATAGAGAATCTACTAGAAATCATACTTTAGTTGACTGCAGCATTCCTACGTCATTCCCAATGAGTAGAATGTCATCAACATAAAGTACAAGGAATGTCACCATATTTTTAACTACCTTCTTATACACATGACTCCTCGGGATTCTTGATGAAACCAAATTCTTTAAAATTGTTTCATCAAATCTCAGGTTCCAAATTCTCGATGCTTGTTTGAGACCGTAGATCGATCTCTGAAGTTTGCATACTTTATGCTCACTTCCTACAGATGTGAAACCCTCAGGCTGCGTCATATAGATCTCTTCCTTAATGTTTCCATTAAGGAACGCAATTTTCACATTCATTTGCCATATCTCATAGTCGTACCATGCGGCTATGGCTAGTAGAATTCTAATTGACTTGAATATTACGACTGGTGAAAAAGTTTCATCATAGTCAACACCTTGTCTTTGAGTGTAACCTTTGGCGACCAGTCGCACCTTGTAGGTCAGTACCTTACCATCAGGACCAAGTTTTCTTTTGTATATTCATTTACACCCAATAGGAACTATTCCTTCGGGAGGATTAACAAGAGTCCAAACTTGGTTTGAATGCATTGAGTCAATCTCAGATTGCATTGCTTCAAGCCACAAATTAGAATCAGCATCGAAAATTGCCTCCTTGAAGGTTCTTGGATCACATCCAACAGTTTGATCACTTTGATCATTTTCAAGAAGGAAACCATATCTAACAGGAGCCCTAGGAACCCTTTCAGATCTCCTAGATGTGTCCATATCAAGGATTGGCTCTTGAGGTGCGGGAGAATCACTTGGTACTTCAGTTGGTTCTCGAACCTCTTTAAGTTCTACTATCTTTCCTTTTCTATCAAGTAGAAATTCCTTTTCCATCTTGGATCACATCCAACAGTTTGATCACTTTGATCATTTTCAAGAGGAAACCATATCTAACAGGAGCCCTAGGAACCCTTTCAGATCTCCTAGATGTGTCCATATCAAGGATTGGCTCTTGAGGTGCGGGAGAATCACTTGGTACTTCAGTTGGTTCTCGAACCTCTTTAAGTTCTACTATCTTTCCTTTTCTATCAAGTAGAAATTCCTTTTCCAGAAAGGTGGCATTTCTAGAAACAAACACTTTTGTTTCATTGGGATAGTAGAAGCAGTATCCAATAGAATTATTTGGATACCCAATAAAGTAGCATAAGATGGATCTATTATCCAGCTTATCTCCCACTGTCTGCTTCACGTAAGCAGGACATCCCCAAATCCTCAAGTATGAGTACTTGGGCGGCTTGCCCATCCATATCTCATATGGAGATTTATCCACTGCCTTGGTGTGGACATTGTTCAACAACATTACGGCTGTTTCGAGCGCATAGCCCCAAAACAAAGCAGGAAGTTCAGTGAAACTCATCATAGATCGAACCATGTCCATCAAGGTTCGATTACGACGCTCCGCTACACCGTTGAGCTGTGGTGTGGCCGGAGGGATCCACTGTGAGAGAATCTCATTCTCTTTAAGATAGTCTTGAAATTCGGCACTCAAGTATTCTCCACCTCGATCGGATCTAAGTGTTTTAATACTTTTTCCTAATTGATTTTCTACTTCAGCTTTGAATTCTTTAAACCTTTCAAAAGATTCAAACTTGTGCTTCATTAAGTACAAGTACCCATACCTAGAGTGATCATCGGTAAAGGTGATGAATTAGGTGTGAGCGGACTTAGTACCAATACTAAGTGGGCCACACACATCAGTATGGATCAAATCCAATAGGCCTTGAGCACGTCCAGGCTTGCCCGTGAAGGGCAATTTTGTCATTTTTCCCTTGAGACAAGATTCACAAGTTGGTAGGGAGTTAATATCAGACATATCAAACATGTCACTCCTAATCAACTTGTTCATCCTATTTAAGGAAACATGACCTAGCCTAGCGTGCCAAAGTTGTGCCGGGTTCAAACTATCGTTTTTCCTTTTTATCTTTGTTGTGTGTGTTTCCACATCGCGAGTTGGAACTTCTCTCAATTTTAAGGCGTATAGATCGTTTTTGCATTCCCCAATTCCAATTAAACATTCATTCTTGTAAATATTGCAAATCGAATTGACAAAATGACAAGAATATCCATCACTATCAAGCATAGAAACGAAAATGATGTTCTTTATTAATTCAGGAACAAATAAAATGTTTCTCAACAACAACTTAAAATTTGAAGAAAGAAATAAATAAACATCTCCTATAACTTCGGCCGCAACCCTTGCTCCGTGGCCAAGCCTCAAGTGGGTCTCACCTCTCTAAGATGTCGGCTCCTTGTCATTACCTGCAAGTCATTGCAGATATGAGATCCACATCCGGTATCAAGTACCCAAGAAATCGAGTTAAGAGACATATTTATTTCAATGTAGAACATACCTTTCGCAGTTCGGAACTGCTCGAGGTAATCCTTACAGTTCCTCCTCCAGCGCCCAGGCTTGTGGCAGTGGTGACAAACATCCTCAGATTTGTTCGGCTTTGAAGTCCTTGCCTTGGGCTTCTTGGCATGCATTCTTCCTTCGCAGGGGCAGAACGCTTCATACCCTTGCGTTTGAGCCCCTTCTTCGCAGAGGAAGAAGAGCCCAAAAGGAGGACGGTCTTGTCCTTCTTTATAGTCCTCTCGAACACGAATCCTTACAGTTCCTCCTCCAGCGCCCAGGCTTGTGGCAGTGGTGACAAACATCCTCAGATTTGTTCGGCTTTGAAGTCCTTGCCTTGGGCTTCTTGGCATGCATTCTTCCTTCGCAGGGGCAGAACGCTTCATACCCTTGCGTTTGAGCCCCTTCTTCGCAGAGGAAGAAGAGCCCAAAAGGAGGACGGTCTTGTCCTTCTTTATAGTCCTCTCGAACACGACAAACATATTTACCACCTCTTCAAGGGTGGCCTCCAGCTTGTTCATGTTAAAATTGACTACAAAGGGGTCGAACGCAGCAGGCAGGGAGAGAAGAAGCAGATCCACAGACAGCTCATGTGGAAGCGAGATATTAAGGCCCACTAGCTTCTCAATGAGCCCAATCATACGGACCCCATGCTCGCGGACCGAAGTCCCCTCGCGTATGCGGCTCGTCATGAGCTCCTTGACAGTAGTGAACCTCTTAGTTCGAGAGTTCTCCCCATACCGCTCTTTGAGATGAAGGTTTATGCCAGCAGCATACTCCGTCTTCTCAAACCGCCACTGCATTTCGTTGGACATAGATGCTATCATAAAGCACCGTGCCTTAAGCTCGTCATCCCACCATTTGTCTAGCTTTGCTAGCTCCTCAGGACTCGCACGGACAGGGGCTTTCTTCGGAGGGTTCTTCTCTAGCGTGTAGAGAAGTTTTTCCGAAGCCAAGACAATCTTGAGGTTTCGAAGCCAATCTTAGTAGTTTAAGCCAGTGAACTTGTTGCTATCCAGTATAGCAGCAAGTGGATTTTTTATCGAAGATATAATGAAAGCAGTTTATACTGAAAAGAAAAACATACATGCATTACTGACTATTCATGAAAAATGCTAAGACATAAAACATGGTCATTTAGTTGTATGAATTACCCTCCCACTATTTTAACGATTTCACCACCCTCTAATGAAATCGAGAAATCAAGTTTCCTTAATGGGTACACAGAGTCCAATCAAGAAATCATGGTCCCGAATAATATCAGCCAACCATGACCCTCAAAAGATAGAGCCCAATTGCAACAGGTGCAACCTCCATGTATTTACCTCACGTCCAGTAAGGGTTCAATAATATGACGCCGATTACTATCACGTGTCAAGATGACCCATCAATGTTGAGTTGTGATGGACGATCCCATTAATGTCCCCAATAATATGAGCCGACATTAAAGGGAGTTCCAACCAACTCACAGCAAGTGTCAATGACGTGCAAAACTTTCCGACATACAGAACCCCCTCAATAATATGAACAGGGCTATGTATGCGGGTAGCATCGACATACATCCATTGTTGATGGAAGGTAGGAAATTTTTAACAATATTTAAATTCCCTTAGCTTATCGAATAAACTTTAATTTTGATATAAATTTTAATTCAAATTTAAAATGATGGAGTTTAATTTTGAAATTTGGTCTCAATAATTTTAAATCAAATTTAAAAATGCGGATTCAACAGATATATATCACATATATAATTGGGATGATCGATGAGCGAGAGCTATGCGATCCGTGGTTGCCAAGCACGGATCTAGGTCCAAATCCTAGGTGACATGCAGTATGCAAATGCAATCCTATTACATAAACTTCTAGTTTTATAAGTATTTGGTCTTCAATATCTTTGATCATCATCTCCACCATCTTCAAAATTATCCTCCCATTAAGTCTAATATTTACATTTAAATAACCATGACAAATAGGGATACATTTTAAAGGGGTGAAAACGGGCCATGAACCAGGCCCACTTTGAATTGACTTCAACAATATTACAACCAAAATTGTAAAATCATACACCTAACACATTGGGCACGACTCTCGATCATCCCAAACATTATCTACATAATTAACTCAATTAAATGACATAAATAAAATAAGCAAATCAAATTTGATTTATCCAACAAAATCATATTTAAATATAAAAACATATTTTATAAATACAATCTTATTTTGTTATTTTAATTGCATCAATTTTGGGCTCAAAATTTTTAAAAATTAATTTTGGTCCAACCGAAAAGGCCCAACAGCAAGTATTGGCCCAAAAACCCCTCGGGCCGCTCGGTACAGGCCCCGAAAAACCCTAGAGTTCAAAAACAGCCGCAACTCCGCCTCGGAATCGCCGCACGGGCGGTAAGGCATCGCCCGCACGCGTGCATCACGAGTGCTGCACGCTTTGCGCACCCCTGTGCGCAATGTGTGCGCACGGGAAGGCGGCCACCTGCGCGACCAGCTCGCGCAAGTGGGGCGACGGGTGTGCGCATGCCGCCTGCACGCGTGCCGCACTCGTGCTGCACGTTGTGCGTGCCCCGGTGCGCAACGTGTGCGCACGGCGGGTGCGGCACCGTGCCCGACTAGCGAGCGACGGCAGGAGGCGGCGCGCACGGCGGCGTGCGACCGGAAAGTTTTTTTTTTTTTAAATCGTAGATTTGATGCAATTTAGGAAGAAGTCGGTGTATTGACAGATCCGAGCAAAGGCTCTGATACCACTGTTGGCGCAGCGGCGGATCCGGATCCCGCTCCCAGGGCGCAGCGGAAGAATTAAAAATTTTGGAGCTCGGGAACGGTCAATACACCTATATTATAATTCAAACATTCATAGGATGTTTAGAATATACCTGTTTGGTGACTAGGCACCTGGCTCCGACTATTTTCTCAAATGGAAATAGCACTTCTTTGGTTGCTCCTAATCAGATCCATGACCGGTTTCTAATTCCTTCGTTGGAATGCACTAGAATCCCAACGAATATTTCGCGAGCAGAACCTCCTCACCAGATGATCGCAACGAGGTGCATCGTCGGCGGCGCCACGGCGGCGGGCGGCGGCACGACGAGATGAGGGAGAGGAGGAGAGGGAAGAAGACTAGCTGAAGAGCTTTTGGTACAGGAATAATGAGTGCCCCAGGGCTCTTATTTATAGATTTTCCATGGGCTTAAACAGGGTTAATGAGCTTGGGTCAGGCCTAGGCCCAGATGTACATTGGTTTCAAGTCCATCGTTGTGGCTTCATCATAATTCTGATCGACGATCAGATCGGACCGATCTACACAGTTTACAAAACTGAGCATTATGATGTGAAAATAATTTTTTGGACCACATAATCCAAAATAGCTGTGAAAACCCAGAAATTCAGATATATATATATATAAAAATTTCGGGTCGGTCAACTCAGATTTCGTCGGTCAACTCAGATCCTGCTCGATCAACTCAGATTCGTGACAGTCAACTCAGATTCTGGACAATCAGCAGTCAGCTAAGATCTCTACAGTCAGCAGTCAGCTGAGATATGTACAGTCAACAGCCAGCAGTCAGCAGTCAACAGTCAGCTGAGATATGTACAGTCAGCAGTCAGCTGAGATATGTACAGTCAGCAGACATCAATCAGCAGACAACACAGATTCTGTACAGTCAGCAGTCAACTCAGCTATGACTGGTCAACTCAGCTTTGGACGGTCAACTCAGCTTTGATCAACGAAAATTCAGATTTGGCGACGAAAACTCAGATTTGGCCCGTGAATTTCAGTAAGCTTCTTCACGCGTACAGAGCAAATTTCGTAATAGTAACTGCCAATTTAGAGGGATTAATGGCCAAATCAATGCCTACACTAATGCTCTCGTAACAGCCATTTTAATGGCCATAAAATCAGGAAATTAAGGCTTTAATGGATGCCCTTTTGACTCCCATTCCCTCACCTATAAATACCTCGCTGTAGCATCAAAGGACCCACACTCATTCCACAAAAATTTCAGTAAAACACCAGTAGGATTCCACGTTGAAATTCTGCACAAGCTGCATCATATTTCGTGCCTTGAACCAATCAAGCTTCAGATTACTGTAAGTGAGCTTTTGTTATATATATTCGTTTCAAATATTTTATATATTATTCATGCTAAGCTCTGTTTTGAATTAATGTTCGAGCACTCGTGTGTATCCAATTCCGTTTCGTGTCAGGTTCATGATATGAATTATGCTCTATTTTAGCACTGATATTTCTGTCGTAATATGGGTCTACGGATTATTCCGCACTCTGAGTTACGTGGTGTAACTATATGGCTTCGACCCCTTAGAGGAGTAAATATTAGGGACTGATCAGTAAACCATAGAAACGAAGTAATCATCAGTGCTACCTGTTCTGTGATACGCTCTGCTACCTGTTATGTTATGCTCTGTTCTGCATATGCTCTGTTCTGAGATCTATTACTCAGTATATGTATATATATATTTTGTATGCTCGAACAATATCCCCCACTTGCTGAGTGTTTCCCAAACACTCACCCCTTATTTCTCCCACCAGATAAGAACGAAGAACAGGTTGAAGAATAAGAACAGGAGCTGTTCTGGGGTTGGTGAAGATTCAGTTTTTGTTAATGTAATTTATTTTTTGCTTCCGCAATTTCTCAGATTTTCAGTTGTAAAGACGCTTATTTGATGATGTAATAGACTGATTTTTGAGCTATACTATGAGACTTAATGTTTTATAATTTTATAATTGTCTAATATTGTCGATGTCATGAGTCTCGGTCTCGTGGCGTGACAATAGCAGTTAGGCCCCCATAAACTTTAAGGATAGTCATACTAGCCCTAATCTTAAGGAAATCTCATTTCCACCCTCGGTTAATTTAGGAAGTCACACTTCCATACTTCCTCCTACTATACTCAACAAATTGAGCTCAATTTCCTTTTCTGCACGGGAATTGGTAAACCAGTACACTCTGTGACCCTCAATGGTTCAGGGATACAGCTAGTAGTGGGCTCACAACTCATTGTGAATCAAAAAACACATTTTCCGATCTACCCATCGGACCATGGTAAAGCGTCTAGCAACATCGTCCCATGATCCCCTAGGTATCACTGATAGTGCCTGCAAGAATCAGTCGGTCATGGTTAGCGTACAATACGGTCCTTTCAACTCAAATATCCCGATCAGATCAACGACCATTGGTAAATAGAGAGTCGCTAGAGATCCAATAACCATGCATACATCTTGTAGATCAAATAGTGACATCGTATGTGTTACTAGGTAAACCCATTTACCCAAAACACATCTAATACTCTGGTCAGAGATTTATCACAATATTATCTCCTCAGATAGCATAGGATATCCACGCACAAGGGCGAGCGGTGAATCCTCGACAACGAAGCATCGACTCCTACATGCATCGGGACCTCTCCCAACCCCGTCACCTGATGACCCCAACTGAGTCGGTAAACGGGTCAAAGTGAGACATCTATCATGTAGAGTCTCAATGACGTTTCGAGTAATAAGGACTAATATGTACAACCAAAACCTCGGATTTAATCCACTCGACAAATGATAATCACTTGAAAAGTCCGAACGAGGGTAGTTCGATAGATCACCAGGTCACTATCCATCTGCATGCTCAGAACATCACAATGTTCCCTACCAATGAAACGTGGTACTTCACATCGCAGATGCTAGTCTCAAGTTCGGGCGGCCTTTATCCTCTTTTGGACGGTCCAATTGACTAGGAATATGTTCAGAATACACAGTATTAGATGTATTTCATGATAACCATCATATCCATTATCACATATAACATACACTATAGTGAATTCAAGGTCTTTATCCAACAATTTTAATCATAATAATGAAGATAAAGAATGCCATAAAAGAATGTGAATTTCATAAATAAAGATTGTTTTACATAGATTCAACAAGAACCCACACGCCACAAGTTGGCTAGTTGGGCACCTACTCTAACATATATATGGAAAGCTCGACTCCCAGCCCAATCCTTGACAAAATCCTCAAACCGAATGTCATTGTGCCTTATAGGCCAATGATACAACCTATGATGGAGGAGATTGATGATTGAGCTCAGCAAAGAAGAGAAGGAGGCAGCTGCTATTCACAAATTACACGTGCAGCAAATGCTAGACAAGTTTGAAGAGCTGGGACATGAAGCATTCGAGACAGAAATAGTCCACGAAGAGGGTAACAATGAAGAAGGCCAACTCCAGTTAGATGATCTAGTGATGACACCGACTCAAATGGAGGATGGCGCACACGAAGTCCAAGATCCAGTGGAAGAAGTAAACTTGGGGAGTCCGGACAAACCGAAGGTAATATTTATCAGTGCACTGCTGGAAGATGAGATTAAGAAAGATTTGATAGATCTATTGAGGGAGTTTGAAGATTGTTTTGCCTGGACATATGAAGACATGCCTGGCTAGACCGAGGTTTAGTAGAACATAGACTCCCCATCAAAGAAGGATTCAAACTATTCAAGCAACCTGCCAGGGGGATGTCTAAGGAGATAGAATTGAAAGTGAAGGAAGAGATAGAGAAATTGCTGAAAGCCAAATTCATAAGGCCAATCAGATATACTGAATGGCTGTAAAATGTGGTTCCAGCGATAAAAAAGAACGGCAAAATCAGAATATGCATCGATTTTCGTGACCTGAATTGTGCAACCCCTAAAGATGTATATGTCATGCCTGTAGCGGATATGTTGATTGACTCTGTGACTGGTCATGAGCTGCTATCTTTTATGGATGGATTCTCCGGATACAATCAAATCAAAATAGCAGAAGGTGACACTTCTAAAACTTCATTTAGATGCACATGAGCTATTGGCACTTTTGAATGGCTGGTGATGCCATTTGGATTGAAGAACGCAGGAGCTACATACCAGAGGGCAATGAATTTAATTTTCCATGACATGATTGGTCATCATCTGGAGGTTTATATCGATGATATAGTAGTGAAGTCGAAGCAAGCCACTGAACACATACATCATTTGAAGAAAAGTTTTTAACGCATGAGGCAACGTGAATTGAAATTAAGTCCACTCAAGTGCAATTTTGGAGAAAGATCAGGAAACTTTCTGGGGTTTCTGATGCATCATAAAGGAATCGAAATAGACCAGAATAAAGCAAAAGAAATCATGGAGGCCAACCGCCCCAAAACAAAAAGAAGCTACAACTTTTCCTGGGATAAGTGAATTATTTAAGGCGTTTTATTTCAAATCTCGTCGGAAAAACAAAGGAATTCTCACAGCTGCTAAGGCTAAGAGATACGGATGCATTTCAATGGGAAGCGCAACATCAGACAACATTTGACAAAATAAAAGAATATCTCGCGAAGCCCCCAGTTTTGGTATCCCCCAGGTATAGAGCTCCTCTCAAACTGTACATTTCAGCCGCTCAGGAATCTATTGGATGTTTGTTGGTTCAGAATAATAAAGAGGGACATGAGCAGACAATTTATTACTTGAGTAGAATTCTCACACCCACTGAAATCAAATATTCTGTGATTGAAAAGCTGTGTTTGACTCTGTACTTTGCATGTACCAAGCTGAGAAATTATCTGATACAATCAACAGTTTATGTGGTAGCCAAAAATGACTTAATCGAGTATATGCTCAACAGATGACTCTGTACTTTGCATGTACCAAGCTGAGAAATTATCTGATACAATCAACTAGTTTATGTGGTAGCCAAAAATGACTTAATCGAGTATATGCTCAACAGACCAGTGTTGTCTGGAAGAATTGGGAAGTGGTCTTCAGCATTGTCAGAGTTCACTCTCTTTTATTTTCCTCAAAAATCAATGAAGGGACAAGCAGTGGCCGATTTTCTAGCGGACCACCCTTCTCAAGAAGAACTAGAGGAGGGCCTGTTGAAATATCAACCATCGAGTAGATAATCAGCAGTGGATATTGAAATTCGACGGGTCAAGGACAGAGACATCAGCAGGAGCTGGTATTGTGATCACCTCCCCAAAAGGTGTGAAAACCGCTCTATCTTTTGGGTTAAATTTTAGATGTATAACTATCAAGCAGAATATAAAGCATTAGTGATCGGTTTAGAAATTCTCAAAGATATGGGAGCAAAGTATGTCACGGTATCAGGAGATTCACAACTAGTTTTGAGACAGATGTCAGGGGAGTATAAATGTTCAAGCTTGTTTGTGAGGCTCTCTGCTCACAATTATTCTTCTAATCTCATCTTATGGGCGATTAGTTAAATCAACTAGTTTAATTAGTGAAATCTGGTACATTTTTTTTTAAAGTTTGGTTCGCAAAAGCTGGTCATACTTCAATAACTCAACAACTGGTCCCGCTAACTAATTCAAATGGTGTCGTATTGTGGTTCCTGTTCATAAGTCAAAACGACGTCGCGTTGCTCCCACGACTGGTTAAACCAGCAGATACAACAAACCATCGACTGGTTTCAAATCCCTCGACTGGTCACTACATCACAAGCCACGACTGGTTCTCAAATCCCAACAGCTGGACAACCAGACGACTGGATGCGTCACTAGCCAAAAGCCGGTCGCTTCCTACGACTGATTCAGAATACAAAAGCTGGCACCAGACATTGCATCAAAACGCTGCGTTCCAACTAATTCAAACGACGTCGCATAGCTGACATCATCAAATCCGGTTGCTAACTCTCTCGCAAAACCAGCTGCAAGCTACAGGAGAGTTGACTGGCGTTGACGTCTGGAAATCGAATTACGTGCATCGACTGGATCTCTTAGCGCTATCAAAACGATACCGTTTCACGCTATCAGAACGATACCGTTTCATCATATGCTCGCGGTAATTCACACAATGCACCAGACTTCATCCAAACGGCAGCGTTTCACTCTCAAATGCTAAGAAATCAGATTCCTCCTGAAATTCATTAATTCAACTCCTAATCTCAACCAGATTTCACCTGGAAGAATTTCAATTCGAAACAACATTCCCAGAAGAAATCCGAGAATCCTCAACCAGACTTCATCAAAATCTGACGTCCGGAGATTTCGAATTTACTTAATCTCTATGTAATAATTTCGGGCATTACATTTCTCCCCCTCTAAAATATGAGTTCGTCCTCGAACTCGTCAGCAGTCTCTATACGCACATAAGAAGACTGAGATAACAAAATCTAAATAAGAACTAACCTCATTGGAAAAGATAGGGGAATCGTTGTTTCATATCTTCCTCTACCTCCCATGTAGCTTCTTCAACTCCATGTCGATTCCATTGAATCTTCACCAATGGAATAATCTTCGTTCTGAGTTATTTTTATTTTCGATCAAGAATCTGTATCGGCTGTTCAAAATAACTTAAAGTTTCATCGAGTTCAGCTTCTTCAACAGGAATAACATGAGATACATCAGGCAGATATTTCCTTAGCATCGATACATGAAAGACATCATGTATACCCACAAGAGATGGAGGTAATGCAAGTCGATAAGCGAGATCGCCTATTTTTTCAAGAATTTCATAAGGACCAATAAATCTTGGAGACAATTTTCCACGTTTATCAAATCTGATTGTACCCCTGAAAGGAGAAATCTTCAAAAATACTCTGTCCCCTGTTTCAAAATTCAAAGGCCTACGTCTGGTATTTGCATATCTGGCCTGTCTATGTTGCGCCGTTCTCATTTTCTGCTGAATCAACTTCACTTTCTCAGTCATTTCTCTAATCAAATCTGGTCCCAACTCAGGTACCTCTGATACATCATCCCAATATAAGGGTGAACGACACTTCCTTCCATACAACGCTTCAAAAGGTGCCCTTTCGATACTGGTTTGATAGTTGTTGTTGTACGAAAATTCCACCAGTGGTAATGAATTTTGCCATGAAACACCAAAATCCAATACTACTGCTCTAAGCATATCCTCAAGAGTCTGAATCGTTCTTTCAGATTGCCCATCGGTTTGAGGATGATACGCAGTGCTCAGATGCAATTTGGTACCCAGAGCTTGTTGCAAGCTATTCCAAAAGTGTGACGTAAATCGCGGATCTCGATCAGATACAATCGACTTTGGTACACCATGAAGTCTGACCACTTTTCGAATGTAAAGATCTGCCATTTGATCATATCTATAGGTCATTCGATAAGGAATAAAACAAGCAGATTTCGTTAACCTATCAATAATTACCCAGATAGAATCACATCCTCGGGATGATTTTGGCAACTTTGTTACAAAGTCCATAGAAATGTGATCCCATTTCCATTCAGGAACTGACAGACTTTGTAATAAACCAGCAGGTTTCTTCCTTTCAGCTTTTACCTGTTGACAAGTTAAACATTTCGAGACAAAAGCAGTCACATCAGACTTCATTTGTTTCCACCAGTACTGCTTCTTTAGATCATTGTACATCTTTCTACCTCCAGGATGCACACTGAATCTACTTCTATGGGCTTCATTCAAAATCTGGTATTTTAATTCTACAATATTTGGAACAACAAGTCTGTTATTCACATATAGGATATCATCAGCGCTCACTCTATACTCTGACTGATGTCCAGATTTGACCATCTCAACAGATTTCTGGATATTTAAATCCTTCTTTTGTGCTTCTTTAATTTGAATCAATAATTCGGGTTCAGCTATGATGGCACAAATTCTCATTGGCTTCACATCTGTCTCAAACAAATATCCAGAAATACAACAATCCTCTATCAAGCTAGTTACACCCATCGTAGTTAAGGACAATGCACATACTTTTCTACTAAGGGCATCGACTGCTGCATTGGATTTCTCGGGATAGTATTTGATTTCACAATCAAAATCTTTCAATAAATCCAGCCACCTTCGTTGCCTCATATTCAATTCAGATTGTGAAAACAGATACTTCAAACTCTTGTGATCAGAGAAGATCTCAAATTTCTCACCATAAAGATAATGTCGCCATATCTTTAGTGCAAACACAATGGCTGCCAATTCAAGATCATGAATTGGATATCGGATCTCATGTGGTTTCAACTGTCTCGAAGCATAGGCAATCACATGTCCTCGCTGCATCAGAACACACCCCACTCCTTGGTGAGAAGCATCACAATACACCACAAAATCACCAGTACCCGAAGGAATTGTCAAAACTGGTGCTGTAGTTAACCTCTTCTTCAATTCAAGAAAAATGTTTTCACAAGCTTCTGACCAAACAAACGGTGCATTCTTTTGCGTTAGTTGAGTTATAGGTTTCGCAATACTCGAAAAATCCTGGATAAATCGTCGGTAATACCCTGCAAGACCCATAAAGCTTCAAATTTCTGGCACAGATGTTGGTCTAGGCCAATTAATCACAGCCTCTATCTTACTTGGATCGACAGAAATACCATCTCCGAAAATAATATGGCCAAGAAAAACCACTTTTCGCAACCAAAATTCACATTTCGACAGTTTATCATACAATTTCTCATCTCTTAGAGTTTGCAAAACTGTTCTAAGATGGTTCACATGATCGCACATAGTCTTTGAATAAATCAGAATATCATCAATAAATATAATCACGAAATCATCAAGATATATCTGAAATACCTTGTTCATCAAACTCATAAATACTGCTGGAGCATTGATCAATCCAAACGACATAACGATGAACTCATAGTGACCATACCTCGTTCGAAAGGTAGTTTTCGATATATCCTCATCTTTTACTCGCAGTTGATGATATCCGGATCTCAAATCAATCTTTGAATATACTGAAGAACCCTGCAATTGATCAAATAAATTATCTATTCGCGGTAAAGGATATCTATTCTTTACCGTTGCTTTATTCAATTGCCGGTAGTCAATACATAATCTCATTGATCCATCTTTCTTGCGTTCAAATAATACCGAAGCGCCCCAAGGGAAAACACTCGGTCTAATGTATCCTTTGGCTAGAAATCTTCAAGCTGCTCTTTCAATTCCTTCAATTCAATTGGTGCCATTCGATACGGTGCTTTTGATATCGGTTGTGTACCTGGCATCAATTCAATACTGAAATCTACCTCTCGATATGGAGGTAATCCTGGAATTTCATCAGGAAAGACATCAGCAAACTCACAAACTACTGGTATATCAACCAGATCCGGGCTATTCTTCTTCACATCTATTGCATAAATCAGGAATCCCTCT
This sequence comes from Dorcoceras hygrometricum, assembly GCA_001598015.1. Lineage (NCBI taxonomy): Eukaryota > Viridiplantae > Streptophyta > Magnoliopsida > Lamiales > Gesneriaceae > Dorcoceras > Dorcoceras hygrometricum. The sequence goes on along the minus strand of KV019602.1, from coordinate 62,445 downwards.
GCTCCTTTCTGCAATAGATTAGTCATAGAAATAACAGAGATCAAAGGAATTCTGGCTCGTGATCCCTTACCATAAAATTTCCATTCATCAGTTTTCTCGGGTCTAAATCGAACCACTTTCTGGAAACAATCCACTGTTGTCCTGTACTTGGTTAACATATCTATGCCGATGATACAATCGAAATCAGACAACCCAAGCACAACACAATCAATCTCAATCTCATGACCCTCAAACTGTAGTATACAATTCTTAACAGCTTTTACTGATAGCATACCCCTTCCCAGAGGTGAAGAGATGGATACTACTTCGGTAATGATTCAATGGGCAACGAATGTGTTACAACAAAATGCTCAGAAATAATGTGAAGCGCCGGTATCAACTAGAACATAAGCAGGATAATTACACAGATAGCAAGTACCTGCGATAACATCATCAGGAGCTGCTTATGCTTGCTCTTCAGTCAATGCAAACACTAGTGCTTGCTGTTTAGGAGGTTGGATCACTGTCTGGATTCCTCATTGTCTACTCTGTTGTGGATTTTGTGGTTGGAATGAATGTACAGAAGATGCTTGTCTTTCTGGTGGTGGCAGTGATCTCGATGCCCCAGTATTCTGTGAACTTCCAGCACCACGTTGAGGACAGATTCTTGAAAAATGTCCAGGTTGATTACAAATGCGGCAAAGGCCAAACACTCCTCTACACTGTTCTGTGTTGTGTCTGCCTCCACACGTGGTACAGTAATCACCAGATTTCTGTCCAGCTCCCAGTTGTTTGAATTCACTTGAACTGGAGGAGCTACTGGTACCTGAACGCTTGAATTGTTTTCCTTTTCCTTTAAAGAAATTTTTCTTTCCACTACTGCTGCTTCCAGCATCAAATCGAGGGGGCGGTGGAATCTGTGGGTTCTCCTGTGCTAATTTGGTTGCTGATGGCACAAATTGTGCTCTTCGTTGCCTTAGCAATCCAGCTTTTGCTCCTTTTGCACGATTCAATGCATCGGCAAAAGTATTTGGTCGCCCAGTGTTCACCCAGGTGAACACATCAGGATTCAACCCATTGATGAACTGATCTGCTTGCGCTTCATCACTGATAGCAACATGTGGAGCAAATTTGAGTAAACTGGTGAATTTGGCCACGTATTCCTCAATATTCAACTGCCCCTGTCTCAATTTTGCAAACTCTGCTCCTTTATCCTTCCGGTAAGAGACTGGGAAAAATCTCTGATAGAAAGATGTTTTGAACACAGACCAAGTAATCACAGTACCTTGATTTTCAAGTGCCTTCTTTGTTGCTATCCACCAACTTTTACCAAGACCATGCAACTGGTGTACTATCAATTTCACCCGACGAACATCGGTATAATCTAGTGCTTCAAATAACTGTTCTATGTCTTCCAACCAGTTCTCACAGTCTATGGCATTTTCTGTCCCTGTCAAGATTGTTGGTTTAAAGGACTGAAATCGTTTCAACAATGTTTCCATTGGGGTTGCAGCTGCATTCAAAGTATCAGTCGATGTACTACCCTGCTCTGTTCGCGGAACTGTTCTTCGAGGAGGCATATCTAAGAATCAAACAGACTTGTTCATAATTCTTCATCATATCAATAACAAATCTCAGTCCCTCCTCTGATTAGCACACATCAATGTGCTACTTCTCAAGAGATCAAATTCTGATTCATACATGCTACTAATCACTTCAAAGAGCATGTAATTCTAAAGTCTGAACGACATATTCTTACCATTTAATCACACAATCATGTGATATGAATTCAAAAACAGTAAGACATATACCACACAGGCATGCAATAATTCAATTGGGAAGACTCAATCTACCCCACTCATCTAATTCAATCCAAGAACCTAACAGTGCTCTGATACCACCTGTTGTGAGGCTCTCTGCTCACAATCATTCTTCTAATATCATCTTATGGGCGATTAGTTAAATCAACTAGTTTAATTAGTGAAATCTGGTACATTTTTTTTTAAAAGTTTGGTTCGCAAAAGCTGGTCATACTTCAATAACTCAACAACTGGTCCCGCTAACTAATTCAAACGGTGTCGTATTGCGGTTCCTGTTCATAAGTCAAAACGACGTCTTGCTCCCACGATTGGTTAAACCAGCAGATACAACAAACCATCGACTGGTTTCAAATCCCTCGACTGGTCACTACATCACAAGCCAACGACTGGTTCTCAAATCCCAACAGCTGGACAACCAGACGACTGGATGCGTCACTAGCCAAAAGCTGGTCGTTTCCTGCGATTGATTCAGAATACAAAAGCTGGCACCAGACGTTGCATCAAAACGCTGCGTTCCAACTATTTCAAACGACGTCGCATAGCTGACATCATCAAATCCGGTTGCTAACTCTCTCGCAAAACCAGCTGCAAGCTACAGGAGAGTTGAATGGCGTTGACGTCTGGAAATCGAATTACGCGCATCGATTGGATCTCTAAGCGCTATCAAAACGATGCCGTTTCACGCTATCAAAACGATACCGTTTCATCATATGCTCGCGGTAATTCACACAATGCACCAGACTTCATCCAAACGGCAGCGTTTCACTCTCAAATGCTAAGAAATCAGATTCCTCCTGAAATTCATTAATTCAACTCCTAATCTCAACCAGATTTCACCTGGAAGAATTTCAATTCGAAACATAACATTCCCAGAAGAAATCCGAGAATCCTCAACCAGACTTCATCAAAATCTGACGTCCGGAGATTTCGAATTTACTTAATCTCTATGTAATAATTTCGGGCATTACATTGTTGCTATCCCCTTATATGCCGCTGCATCCCAACTGATAGATGATTTCGAGGAAATTTCATTTGTTCATGTACCAAGGCACGAAAACTGGGAAGCTGATGAGCTAGAACATATCGCTTCCAAATTAAAAATGTCACCAGAACTCGCACAAAGAATGGTATTGATCCAACGACGAAACCATCCTTCAATATTCCAAAGAGGCATGCAAGTTGAGTTGCTAAATCTGTACGTAAATCTAGCTGGTGATTGGAGAGAAGAAATAAAGCAGGTTCTGGAATACCCAGACAAAGAAGCAACATGTGGTGCAAAGATGCGTGCTCTCAATTACATCTTAGTAGAAGGAGACCTATACAGGAAAGGTTTTGATGGCTTGTTGATGAGATGCGTAGGTTTCCCAGAATCACTGGAGATATTAAAACAGGTGCATAAGGAAGTTTGTGGGGCACATCAATCTGGGCTTAAAATGCGGTGGCTGATCAGAAGGTACGGTTATTTCTGGCCAACTATTCTCAAAGACTGCATCAAATATTCCAAAGGAACAATGTCAGAAGCATGAAGATATCCAGAGAGTTCCAGTTAAGAACTACACAGCGTTGTTAAATCATGGCCATTTAAAGGATGGGCGATGGATTAATAGGGAAAATATATCCTGCTTCTTCAAAGGGCCACTCATTTATCCTTGTGGCCACAGACTTCTTCACAAAGTGGGTGGAGGCGATGCCGTTGAAGAAAGCAGAACAGAAATATGTCATCCAATTTGTCAAAGAAAACATAATTCACCATTTTGGAATACCAGAATCAATTACTACTGATCATGGATTGATGTTCACTGGATCGGAGGTACGGGAATTCACAGTAGATTATGGAATTAAGTTCATAAATTCATCTCCTCACTATCCACAATCAAACGGTCAAGCAGAAGCATTCAACAAGGTAATAATCAGGATTTTAAAGAAGATGATGGAAGAAAATCTCCGTGATTGTCCAAGACTATTGTCAGAGACATTGTGGGCTTACAGGACATCAAAGAGAAGTGCAACGGGGGCAAGTCCTTTTACCCTCACTTTCGGCTATAATGTAGTGTTACCATTAGAAATTATGGTACCTTCTTTGCATATAGCAAAACAGAACAAACTTACCCCTGAAAATTATAGCGAAGCAATGATATTAGAACTTGAGGAAATTGATGAGCTACGAATGCAAGAATACAACGGATTGTTCTTACAAAAGCAGAAGGTAGCGAGGATATATAATAAAAGAGTCAAATGGAAAAGGTTCGAAGAAGGAGATGTTGTGTGGAAAGTGATACTCCCCGTAGTAACAAAGGATAGAGAATAGGGAAAATGGTCCCCAAATTGGGAAGGGCCTTTTAAAATATATCAGGTGCTAGATGGAAATGCCTACTGGTTATCGAGCTTAGATGGCGAACCGCACAGGAGATGCATCAATGGCAAATATTTGAAGCCTTACTTCCCAAGTGTTCGTGAAGAGTACGGGAAGAGAAAAGAGTTAGACGAACAGTGAAAGTAGAGAAAAGTAGGCTGTCCAGCCACTTTTGAGAGAATATTGTCGTCTGGTGTCATGTACAGAATATATGTGAGATTTTGTTAAAGTTGGCTCCCTAGCCACTTGTGTCAAGTTTATGCGATTAGAAACTTTTAAATCGTTCGACATCTTAAAAGAAACCACACGCATGGCCTGAAAATCCAAATCCCCGTATATGCCACCAAGAAATCACTAAATTTCGTAGGTCAAGAATACAGACACAAAGTGTTCAACCCCAAAATTAGCAACCGAGACGTAGAAAGCCAAAAATTTCAACATAAGAGGCAACTAAGTTGTTCCCATTTTAATACACTCGCCTTGTCTGTCCTTCGAATCTTGCATCTCCTTCGTCCATGTGTCGTAATCCTCTTTCAGGCTCACCAATTCATCAATGACGGCTTTGGTTTCGCATTTGTTGGACAACAGCCTTTTCTCTAAAGCTTCGGCTTCATCCAGCAACAAAGCCATCTTTGTTCGATGTTCAATGATCTTCTCTTCCAACTTCTTGACTTCACCTTCTTTGGCATCTTATTCAACAGTCAGATTTCTAATTTGGGTTTGAACGGAGGAGTTCTCTTGCTCCATAACTTCAGCCCGGCGACGCTTGTTGCGAAAATCCTCCAGTTTAGCCATCAGCGAGTTGCTCTTGGCTTGGGCCGCATCAGAGTCAGAAAAGATAGTTGTGATGCTATCCAACAGAGGATGTTCAGAGGAAAATTCTGGAGAAGCTCTCAAGATCGAAACAACCGAAATCATAGCTAGCCTCTGTGCCTCCCCCATGCAAACCCAGATCCAGGAAGTTGCGCACAGCGGTTCTAGCATATAAGAGGGATTCCGCAGAAGGAAAAATTTTGGCCAACTGAGATGGCGTGGAAGCCCCAATATCAGCAAAACTCAAATCAACGTCAGAAGCTGGACCCTCAAGCTGTTTCAGCCGCGCACGTCGGGAAGAGAAATCCTAAAAAAGGAAAGAATATGAGGATCAAATATGTAAAGGACAAAGAACAGAACAAGACATAGCGTATTAAAAAACCAAGCCAAAGGATGTGTCAACGTGGGAAAAAAATCTACAGGTGGAATGCTAGGAGGGTCAATTCCAGAAGCCATGCCAGTATCTTGCTCCAGGGTAAAATGATCACTGACAGTCACATCTTCATAAACAGATGGGGAGTCTAAGGGAGTACTGTCGTCATCAGCCTCACCAACATCACCATCGTCACCAGAGACAGACGGAGAAGAAACAAGATCAACTGGGTCAGCATCGGTGTTAGAGAAGTGAGACACCAAACGAGAAGAGCTTCTAGTGGAATATTGCCGTCCACGAGAACGCTGAATAGGACGGAGAGGAGCAGAAAAAATCTTCCTTTTATTTGCTTTCGCCTCGGCGGGTGAAGGCTCAGCAGATCTCCCAACAGAAGCAACAGATTTCTTACCCTTGGCTACGAAGGCATGAAAACATCAAAGTCAAACAAAAATCACTAAAAGAATCAAACAGCTGAGTGAGGACAGTGAATACCTGGAGGGTAACAAAAAGTGGGAACCAACAAGGCGAATTTGGAAGCCCACCAACGCTGGAATGAGCCTTCATCTTCCAAATTCGGGGCCCTGACTGGATTGAGGAAGAGGGATGGAACAAATGAAAAAAGCTCAACTGTGACTCTAGAAAAGCGGCCTAACTCTATTTCGGAGGCCAAATGAGTGATGTCCAAAGGATAGTAGAAGGCTGTATGGGGAATAACCTGAAGAAAACCAAACTTTCGGGCACAAAGTGCAGGATTGTAAACCTCAAATGACCAGCCAACCTTGGCTTTGGCCACAACAGACGGGCGAGCATCGATGCAATCGACTATCAAGAATCAATGATGGATACAAGCGGTCAGCAAGATATCAAAAATAGATTCTCGGGTTTCATCTCTAAATCGTGGGTGAGCAGCAATCCACGGCTAATCAAAAGACCAATGTGGGGTTTAGGCGGGGGCGTGAGATCATAAAAAGACTTGGTTTGCAGATACTCAATGAAATCCGCGACAGAAAGACTAAGTTGGCCTTGCATCAGTAAAGTGGTTGACAAAGAGCCAGATGAAGTAGGAAAGGAGAAGAGTTTATTAAAGTAGGCAGCAGTCCAGACTTGCAAAAGCCAAGCAACTCCCCCAAGCCTGGACAAAGGATTATTGGCTACGCAAGAACTCATGCCCTGGTAAAATGACCCCAGCAACACTGAACCCAGGTTGTAGACCTTGCCAGTACTTAGGGAGCAAGCCAAAGTGAGGTATTCAGAAGATGGCTTCCCATAGATTCGACAAAAGAGATACTAACAGACAAGCACCCACAAGAACATGATGTGCTCTATGACAGAAGGAACATCATAACAGGCTTCGTATTGTTTCACTACTGCTCGATAAGAAGGGAAGCAGTAGCGGAGAGGGGCAAGTTGGGGGGCAGAAGGATCATCTATGAGATAAGGGGAGTCGGGGCCGACCAATGGAAGACATGTGAACAAATAAACATCATAGAGGGTGGGGGACATAGGACCCCAAGAAAACAAAAAAGCATTCGAGGAAGGGGACCAGAAAAAAATTAGGCAATCGAAAAGCAAGGATTGCTTGGACATCCTGACTTTAGACATCTCCACCAGATTCCACAAACCCTGGGACTCCAAAGTATGGCTATAATCGCTCAACCCATTCGAACCACTGACCCGACACTCGAGGCCATGACTTGAATTGCGCAGGAACAGCATGCGGTAACAGGGGTTGAGATAGAAGCAAATCACTCTTGGACAGTGAGTGAATGGGAAATAAAAGATCTTGAATGGCTGGGGGAAAGGCATTGTCAGAGTATGACGGATGGGAAAGAGGCCCGATGACCTCTACCGAGAGAGAAGCTTCACTCTCAGACCTGTAAAAGAAAAGGGGTTACACAGACACACTTCGTTTACCTAACCATATCAAATACATGCACGAATACCTGATATCGACAGCGGAGTGAGCAATGCACTATTCAGATGAAGATATAGCTACAAACACAGATATCAAACAGATGACCCCAAACGAATATATTGTGCCATTCAAACATCAAGTACATCACAATGACAAACAAGACGTCGATAGAACAGGTAAATTTCACTACTGTAACATAAATGATATATACATATCTGTGCAGGGATCCAACAAACACCACGAGTACAAAATCCAATCGTAAGTTTCATCTTACAAATCCTAAAAGGATAACACCACGAAATGGCACAGACTCCCAGAAACAAGTATTCATATAGAAACTACTCCTCGCAAAATCACAAGAACGCCGTAGCCATACCTGATAATCGAAGGATACCGAAGGGATTGGGAGACGAAGAGAAGTCTGCAAAGCCGAAGGAAAAAACCTGGAGAGTAGCAAGGGGAGGCCAAAGACTAGGCGACTCGACGTACGGCAGAGTAAAGGTGCGGGGATTCCGGCGCGGCGGGGAATCAGAAGCACGGCGAACCAAACACCGATTGGAGACGCAAGATAACACGAAGGGATTGGCTGACGACACAACGGGAGACGGATTAGGGATCGAGCAAAAAATTCTGCGGATTTTGTTGGAGACGCGCGGGAACAATTGGGGATTTTGCTTCGTTTCTTAGGAGGCATATCAACGTTGAGAAATCGTTTTGGGCTTCGAAGCGTATACGAGGCAATAAATGCAGATCAAAAATCAATACACAAGAAAATGGCCCAATGAGCCACATGCTTGCTGGAGGCATTTGTTTGTGCCAAAGGAAAAATATATAAGCCCAGTAGAAAGCCCAACGTGGCTCAAACCAGTAAAAGGCCCAAGCTCGTTGATAATTAAACACGATCCATAAGTGAATCAAATAAGCACCAAGACGGCTAAAAGAACGTGACTCATGGCCAGGGGCACGCGAATGTGGGATTGAGAGAACTCCCCATAACGAGATAAAAAGAAATCATCCAGAGACCATAAGAAGAATCTCAGCAAAAAATCTGCACAAAATTCTCTGTAAAATTATGCAATCAAATTTCCTAGTTTGTATTAGAATTCTCTATGTTCGACTTTCAATCTTTAGTTTTTATTAGTTTCTGAATTATTGTAAATCTTCTACATTTTGTTGAAAACACAAATCATGTTAGGGATTTATTCATGTCAATTTCAGTTATTTCTTTCGTTTCTAGCGTCATATTAGTTTAGGAGATTAGAACTAACAATCGAATTTAGTTCTCATTTTCGTTTGATTTTAGAAGTTCGAGGTTTTACATTTTCCACACAAATTGGTGCTTGAGCACCTGGCACGCCCAGCAATTTGCGAATTAACACAAACAACATGATTTTTATTAGAGGAGCAAACATGTTGAGTCGACTGGTGTGCATCAAATCAAGAATCAGGATCTAATCCTTTATAGTCTGCCACTCCATAAGGCTCGAACAACTCTTTAAAAAAACCCTTCTTTCTTCTTGGATTGCACCCGATATCTTTGCAGAGTTGATCGTTGTACCAAATATGGGTGCTAGCAATGCAAGCTCTTCGGTACATATTGTTGCCTGCATACTTCTTCATATGATTATCCCACAGCTTCACATCATTTTCCATATGTTTCACAGTTGGTAATTGAAATCTTTGATCAAGAAAGAATGAGAGCCATTGACACCTCATCTCGAATGCGTAGAGGTTAGATATCGACTCGGAGTAGCCCACTACTGCTAGTTGAGGGATTTTCGGATGGATCATCTGTCTGCATTGGAACAAACAGAGCCTTTGAGTTGAAAAAATCATAAAATAAAATACAATTGTCCACACCAAACCATAATGGAAACGAAACTTTTATTTGCAACGTTACCTATATAGAGGAACTGAAGAGGTTGGGGTTCCAGCAATGATGTTAGCAAAAGTTGGAGAGGCAAAGATATTCCTGAGCTTCTGATCACCTCTGTATCCCGTGGCGAAAAACACGATATCAGCTTTCAAGGGATCGACCACTCCATCGACTAGCAAACCTACTTTGCAGAAGCTAAAACGTGTCGATTTCTTCAAAACAATGCTCCCTTCTTCAACTTTCTCAAAGTAGTTATCCGGTAGCATAAATAGCGAACAAGAAGATATGTCGTCAACAAAAGTGTGCTTCGGTATCATCCCATATTTTCTCAAGGGAAGCTTCCATCTGAGGTAGCTCTCAACAAACTTCGACATGCCCCATCGCTGCATGATTCAAAAAAGAACACGGACAAGTCCTAAATTATGAACATTTATGATTTCCATCGAGCAGCACAAAGTTTTATTGATCAATAGATTACCAATGGTGTAAGTAGGGATGCCAGTATGTTGTGAAAGAACCTTTCCCCAGGTTTATGAATCATTAGCTCGGAAAATCGGTTGAAAAACAAATAACCAAAGTTAACTCCCCATGGTTGTACATCAGGAAGCATCCAATGAATGGTTCTTTGAACAATTGTGCATGGTTTCTCAATCCCTGAGCACCGAGTAACGATTAAAATTCAAACATTCACACGTAAAATGGTATGAAAACAGATCGAGTTTTCGTACCATTTGCCTGAGCACATTCAAATGCAATGTCGGCTGCTGACTTCCCAGATCCTATAACCACAATGCTCTTCCCCTTGATGAAATTTGCAGCGGTAGCATTGTCCATGGCCGAGTAATCCATCGAATGGATTACTTTCCCTGAAAAGACTTCAGGGCCGTGGCCTTCGGGGAATTCCGGGATTTCTGCTAATCCACTGAATCTCCCAATACACAATATCACAAACTCAGCCTCATGCACCTGCCAGCACATCTTGTATGTATAACTATTTGCTTAAGTATATAATATCTTTGATATGTTGGTCTGTGCGCACAAGTGAGATGTTAGTCGTGCAAATTTAAAATTTTGCAGCCCTCTATTTATAACTAATCTTGATCATCTAAAATGCAACAAAAAAATCAACTTGTGGGCAATTCGGAACCATTACCTCCGTCGAATTCTCCTTTGTGTTACGAACTCTCAAGTTCCATTTCCCTTTAGATCCAAAAGCTTTTCCATCTCCACCCCACAATCCGCAAAACTGAATCTCCTCTTCCGACTCCCCCACGTAGTCGATATCAAGCACTTCAGTGCTGAATTTCACGTATCGCAACAGATCAAAGTGTTGGGCATATGATTGAATGTATTCGAGAAGCTGGGTACTGTGGGGGAAGATCTCTTTCACAGAATCCGGCCATGGAAAATCAGAGAACTGGTAGTATTCTTTCACATTCTGGACTTTGGTGGACTCTATGGTTTGTGTCCACAGCCCACCCACTTGATCTTTTGCTTCAAAAACAATGGGTTCAAAGCCTTTGGACAATGCGTATTTGCATGCAAGAAGACCGCTGACTCCAGCTCCGATGATTGCCACCCTTTTCTCCATTGTTGAAAGGAATTAATTTTATTTGAGAAAATTGCTTTAACATCACAACGGAAGTCTTGTATAATGTATATCTCTTGTCATAAAGATTCCCCTACCGAACTTGATTCAGGCTGCATTATTCTAGAAAATATTTCTCATAACTTTTGATCCATCTGACCAACAACTGGATAAATTATGTTAGTTTTCACATGTTCTCATCGTATAGTTCTTTAGTCAAAGATTCCTAACAACACATTATTATTTGTATATGAAACTTTTCAGACGCTGTTATATTTTTAAACTCATAAACTAAGCATAATAGCCTGTGAATAACAAGACCTAAACAAAAATGAGGATTGAACTCGTGATCACCACTTGAACGATTTTTATGTTAGAGTTGTTCTCATTTATAATCACCATTACTTTTGGGATACATTCCTCGCCCATTTCCCACTTTGGGTTTCATGTGGATGTAACAATTACACCATAAAAAGAGAGATTGGGGATTTCGTCATAAATTTGATTGTTTGGTCAAGTTATCGAGGGTCAGCCCTCCACCAAATTAGATATCCTGCTTTCTTACCTCTTAATTTGGAATTACAATGTGACTCAAAAAAAAAAAATAATTAGCTCATTAATAAAACTACACATGTAAATAATTTTGTAATGATCAGGAAATCGAATAATCTAATTCGTTATACGCAAAATAAAATCCAAAAAATTCAAATAGGCACTTTCCGAAATCAAAACATTGTCTTGATTGGATGCATCATGATATATTTAAAAAATATGAAGTTGTCTCGATTCGAGATATCTATATTCTATAAGCCGTCCTCCTTTATTTATAACTCATTCGAAGTTTTTTTTAATCGTTTAGAGACAAAATAGTACGTACGCACACATATAGTCAAATAATAACAATTTCATTTGTCTTAAAAGCTAGTGTATAATATTTACTAATTATTAGTAAGTGAATGGTCATTGAATTTGAAAATGACATTTAATTTGAAAATGACACATCTAATCGAGAAGTTCTGCCGACACGTGTCGAAACTTGGCTAAAGAAATGTTAACACTACTTCTAAACTACAAGTCAGATGAACTTTACTTTTAGTAATATAACGAAATTGGGATTAAGAGGCTTTAGAGACCGATTACTCATAAATTATATATGGATACTGAATAAATATATTGTTATGTAATAAAGTTAATAAACCTAACGGTTGTTCAGAAAACGCTATAATAAATTGAAAAAAAATATTATGCTGATATTGATGATTTACTAATAACATAAATGGATATATAATATATTAGTGCAGAATAATAAACATTCTGATATAAAGAATATATCTTTATTTGTTCGTGGATGAGTATTAAGAGAAGACAACTAATGAATTCCCATGGGAATGAAATTTTGTAGTCACATGAGAATTTTTTGAGGGCCCAAGGAAATCTTTTGACATAGTGTGAATTGAAAAACATTCTAAAAATATTTTTCCCAGAAAATTTGACTACTTAAGAAAGGACCAACACGGCGACGTATAAAATGTTTTTTAATTTTTTAATAACTATTTATTGAATAATAAAATTACTATCACCGAATAAATTAATAACCTATATTCATACTTCTTTTTATATTTTAGGTCATCTCCAACCCTACATTATTTTGGTGCAGGAATTCATCTCCAATGAGTTTGCATTATATCACCAAATTAGTGTAGTACCCAGAACCCAGCACCAAATTTGGCGCAGAGCATTTTGATATGCTATTTTGGTGTATTCCTCTCTTTTTTCTTTTACTTTAAAACAATTATTTAAAAACTTATTATATATAAAATTATTTAAAATTTTAAAATAATATTAGTTAACTTAAATTTATTAATTTTACCATTTTTATTAAAGATTCCTAGTTTTTAATTTGATTTTTAGAAATACAATTTATTTTTAAAATGTATTATAAGTTTTTTGATTAGTTTTTGAGGATGTGTGCGGCCCAAGCCCGTGTTCTCTCTGAAGCCCAAGCCCAGTATACTTACCATCTGTGAAGCTCTTTTCCAGACGTAAATATCGGCCATTCCTTTGATTTATACGCGTGTGTGTTGTGTCGTGTAGACACGGATGAACCACAACCTTTTGCTCTCTCTTTGTAGCCCTAACCCTCCGACGCCTCATTGTTCTTCTTCGTTGGAGTCTAGCCCTGTGTTCTGTGCTTCTGTGTGAACACAGAGAGGTGTCCTCTGAGATATCCCGGTGAGGTGGCCTCCGATCTGTTCCGATCTTGAACCTTGGTTATGTGAGAAGGAACGGCGAGCCCACGAAAGACTTGAGCTTCGTGTGAGAGATATCAGCTTTGGGGGGGTGCTTGGGTTAGGGGTTTCTCTCTGTAAGAGCTATCCACACTGTCCAAACAGTGAGTCCTATACCCTGGTTTAGTGCGATTTTGTTGTTTGGTATTGTGGTTTCAAAGACTCGGTGTTTGAGCCTGGCCACGATCTTCATAGATCTGGTCTCATACTCCCCACAGTGGGAACATATCTTGCTACCCTATAAACTGTTATTTATTTTTTGCTCGTTCTATTTTTTTCTTGTGCAGGTTCTGGTCCAGCCTCCGATCCACAACAGTGGTATCAGAGCATAGGGTTTAGGCCTGGTACCAGACCCGTCTGTGCTGAGACGATCGTTCGTAGGGAGGTTGAATACAAGTGCTAGGGAGCCTGAAACCCCAGGGCTTGGCCTCATGGTTGTAAGTATCCTCAGTCTCTTTATGTGCTTGCAGGGTACTGTCGTCTGAACAGTACCGAAATCGGGTGCTGTGTGTAGTAGTATCGTCGAGCAGATAACCTGAGCTTATCTCACGTTATCCCCCACATACCTAGGTAGGGTGTTCTGCCTAAAGGCAGCTTGACCGCACATCGTGAGCGTGCTTGGAATCCTGTGTGCCTGGAACCCCCTTCCCTGTTCCTATTTTCCACTCTCTATCTTTTAAGTGTTGCTGTTGTGTGTTGCTCTTCTGATATACCTGATATACCTGTTGGTGTGCTATTGCTATCTCTCTGCTGCTTCCGTTGTGTCTTCTGTTTGTATGCCTTGTCTGCCTCGGTGATATTTTTTGTGAGTATCTATGGCTGCTCTGGCTTTTTACAGTTTAGAACCTTTTAATGGTAAATCTGATTTTTCAATATGACAACAGAAATGAAAGGAATTTTAATACAACAAAAAAATTTTAAGGCATTGGCATTGATGCTTATGCTGAAGATGTTACTGCTTTAAAGAAAAATGAAGATTATGAATATGCTTACTCCTTTATTATTCTAAATCTGTCTGATGCTATGTTAAGAAAATGTGGTAAACTTGATTCTGCAAATCTTCTTTTGGAAAAATTGCAAGAACTTTACACTGAAACTTCTCTGCGCAGTAAAATGTTTTTGTTTGAAAAAGTTTTCAGATTTAAATTGGATTTATATAAAGATCCTGATGAGAATCTTGATGTGTTTAATTAATACAAGACATCAAATTGATAGGTGATAAAAACATAGTGATCACACTCCTCTTGTACTGTTGAATGCTACCCTGATACATATGCGATGTGAGATATGCTATTAAGTATGGCAGAGATGCTATAACTCTTGATATTGTTATAAGTGGATTAAAGAGTAAAGAACTAGACTTGAAAACCCATAAAGGAACTAAATCACCTAATGGGGAAGTTATGCATGTGAGGGGTAGGTCTCAGACTAGGAATGAGAATCACTCTGGGAATAGAAGGGATAAGAGTAGGAGCAGATCGAAGTCTAAATACAAAGGAAACAGAAACTGTTATAACTGCGGTGACAAGAGGCACTATAAAGCCGACTGTCCTCACCCAAAGAAAGATAAATTCAAAAAGAATAACTCCTCACCTAATAAACAAGTTAGCAATTCTACTGATTCCTTAGAAAACTATGGTGATGTGCTCATGGTGCTATACTATGGTGATTCTTTTGTCAATTCTGTGAAATTACCTTCTGTGAATGAAACTGATTGGTTGTTTGATTCTGGTTGCACCTTTCACATGACACATCTGAAACACGTTTTCTCTACATACACTAGCATTGATAATGGACATGTCTCTCTTGCTAATGAAAAACAGTGTAAGATTGCGGGTGTTGGGGATGTTTGCTTAAAAAATAATAACTATGTGTTTACACTGAAAAATGTTAGGCACGTCCCTAATTTATGCAATAACCTTATTTCATGTGATGCTCTAGAAAATGATGGGCTTGAGGGTAAATGGGGAAAATGGTACATGAAAATACTGAAAGGGTCACTAGTGGTTTTCAAGGCTAAAAAAATGAATAATCTGTATGTTTGTCATGATAATCTTGTTTGTGATAAAATCTGCGTGAACTCTATGCAATATGATATTATAGATTTGTGGCATAAAAGGCTATGTCACAGGAGTTCTAAAGGGTTAGAAATTGTTGGGTCCCTGTTTTTCGAAGGAAAGATCAGCAGTCGCGCTTGTTAAAAGACATTAGAAAGTTGTGCGCGCTGCTATGGAGCTGCAATAGCTCAAGGTTCTTGAACATTTAAAAAATCACAAGAGCACCGGAGACAGATCTGGTATGAAATTAAAATCATGCGGAAACACCATAACTGAATCCTTATATTTTAAAACGATGCAAACAGATTTATGTACAACATAAATCTGTTCGACTGTATGTGCAAGTGCTGAACTGTGTATGCGTAAGTGCTGATAATAAAATGCAAGTGCTGAAATATGTTATGCGAAGCTAAAGTTAAATGCAAGTGCTGAAAGCTTTAAAGAAATGGACCAGCTGGTTTGTTTCTGGAAGTTCGGACCTCAATGTCCTACGTCTCCCCTTCTTCCATCTCGGAAGGCTCCACTAGAAGAATTTGATTGTTACAGAACATCTGCAAACACCCACCCACACAAGCAGCACTTGTATGGACTCCTAGACTCAACAAATACACACCAGCCGCAACTGTGTGACTAACTGCATACACAGAGTTTTACTGTTAGAGTAGATGCCCAACTAGCCAACTTGTGGCGTGTGGGTTTTCATTGACTCTTGTACAAACGATCTTTATATATGATATTCGCATTCTTTTATGTGGCATTCTTTACTTTCATTATGTGTGTAATGATTTACAATTGTGTTGAGTAAAGACCTAGATTACACTAAAGCGTATGTTAGATGTGATAGTGGGTATGACGGCTATCATGAAACACATCTAATAGTCGCTGTGTATTCTGAACATGTTCCTAGTCGATTGGGCCGTCAAAACGAGGATAAGGCCGCCCGAGTTCGAGACTAGTATATGCGATGCGAAGTACCATGTTTCATTGGTAGGGACGTGCGCCGCCGCCGCCGCCGCCGCAACTTCGCCGGAAATTTGTTCCGGCCAGTTCGACGTGGAGGATCCGATCGTGCTGATCTCGTCAGGACTTCTAGTGCAGTCTGACGAAGGAGCCTCGAGTCTGGTCGTGGACCGGATTGACGAATCTACCGCAATCAACCGAGAAGCGCCGGGTTCTTAAAACACCGGTTGGAGCCAGGCACAAGTGCCAGACAGGTGACTTGCTAAACACCCTATGTATGTTGATACGTAGATTTGTTTGATTACTCGTATTGATCGCATCCCGGTCAAATTTTTGTTCTTCCGCTGCCTGCCGGGGTGCGGATCCGGACCAATCCCAACATTTACGTCATCGTGCTTGGACGGGACCTGATAGAAACTGGTTTTGAGATTCATTCACTATACAAAGAATGTGAATGAATCTCTGTATGTGAGATTTGTTACAATGAATCGCTCAAAATCTCTGTTTCTCACACACTAGGGAAATTGATCTAAACAAGCAGATTCTAGCTCAGCTGTCAACTGCAATTAAGCTCTCTCTTCGTATGATAGTTGACAGCTTCGCTTCAGGTTCATCTTCCCTTTGTTGTTGTCTTCTATTGATTTTTCTGTTCTGTGCAACAACAACGTCTACTGCAATAGTGCTACAGTCATCATCTTCTTCCTTCAACTCTTCTTCCTTAAATAGCCTCTGTACAATTTAAATCTGTTGGACACAAAATTTCTTCCCGTTCAAATGTGCTCTGTAAAGTACCGACAGGGATTGTCCTTTGTGTCCTTTCTTTTGCAGGCTTCTTTGTCGTCTTCACCATTTGAATTGAGCTCAGCAGTTGACATCCAGCTCTCGTAAATCTTCATAGCATAATGCGTCAACTGCTTCTCTACTGGTTGTCTCTTACAACTGCTGCGACTGGTTACTTTCTCTAGCTTCCTTGCGACTGGATTCTTTGTCGACTGGTTTGAAACTCTTCTTCTTTTCCTGCGACTGGATTTCCTGTCGACTGGATACACTGTAGCTTGCGACTGGTTGAGCAGGAGAAGATATGCTTGCAGCTGGTTGTCCAGTCGTTGATCTTGAAGTGCTTGCGACTGGTACATCATCTTGCGACTGGATGCATATCAACAGCTGGTTCATTGAAGCTCTCGTCTGAATGTACTGTTGATTGCGTCTGGATGTACTTGCAGCTGGTTGTCCAGTCGTTGGTCGTGAAATGCTTGCGACTGGATTTCCCAACGACTGGTTAGATCAAACGATGTCGTATCAACTTATTCAAACGACATCGTTTGTTATGCATCCTCGACTGGTTGAATATAACGCTGTTGCTCTCGACTGGATGCATTGTAGCAGCCTGCTGGTTTCTCTTGAGAGAAGTATCTGCTGGTTCTTAGCGCAAACCCATCTGATGAATCTTACGAAGGCAAAACGCTGTCGTATCAACTTATGCAAACGACATTGTTTTGCAATCGCCAACTTCAAACACCAACTGCTGGTTGAAGCTCTCTGCTGATAGATCTTCCCTCCCTCGTGCCGCGTCACTGGTGATGTCATCTACGCTTAGCGCTCCAGCTGAACTTTCTTCATCTGCTGA
>KV019601.1:105953-128756 GCA_001598015.1 Dorcoceras hygrometricum | reverse complement strand
CGCCTGATTACGAACAACTGAATCAACTCTGGACGTCTCCATCGCTAATTCATCTGCCGATTCCATGAACACCAAACCAACTGCTGAATTTATAATGCGAACCATCTGCTGGACATATTTATCAGCTTATCTTCTTTGCGCAATAAGCTTCTTAGCTGATATTCTTCTTCGTTCCTAAAAACCTGTACACTTAAGTAGAATTGTTAGAATCACAATAACAGGTTTTGTGTAATTCAAAACTTAATTAGGATCGGTCAAAACAGATCCAACACAAAATTTTTATTTAACAGTAGCAGCGCTCTTTACTTTTAGGATCAGATCTCTCGTGTTGTGTTGTTTAGTTTAGTGAGATCTGATCCTTCGGTCCTAACTGTTAGAGTAGATTCCCAACTAGCCAACTTGTGGCGTGTGGGTTCATAGACTCTTGTATGAAACGATCTTTATATATGATATTCGCATTTATTTATGGCATTCTTTACTTTCATTGTGTTGTATAATGATTAACAATTGCGTTGAGTAAAGACCTAGAATGCACTATAGTGTATGTTAGATGTGATAGTGGGTATGACGGCTATCATGAAACACATCTAATAGTCACTGTGTATTGTGAACACGTTCCTAGTCGATTGGGCCGTCAAAACGAGGATAAGGCCGCCCGAGCTCGAGACTAGTATATGCGATGCGAAGTACCATGTTTCATTGGTAGGGAACATTGTGATGTTCTGAGCATGCAGATAGATAGTGACCTGGTGATCTATCGAACTACCCTCGTTCGGATTTTCCAAGTGGTTATCATTTGTCGAGTGGATAAGTCCGAGGTCATGGTTGTACTGATTAGTCCTCACGACTCGAAACGTCATTGAGACTCTACATGATAGGCGTCTCACTTTGACCCGTTTGCCGACTCACTTGGGGTCGTTAGGCGGCGGGATTGGGTGAGGCTCCGATGCATGTAGGAGTCGATGCATCGTTGTCGAGGATTCACCGCTCGCAGACATGCGTGGATATCCTATGTTATCTGAGGAGACGATAATGTATAAATCTCTGGCCAGAGTACTAGAAGTGTTTTTGGTAAATGGGTTTACCTAGTTACACTCGCGATGTCACTATTCGAACTCCAAGATGTGTGCATAGCTATCGGATCTATAACGACTCTCGAGTTACCAATGGTCGTTGATCTGATCGGGATATATGGATTTAAAGGACAGTACTGTACGCTAACCACGACCAACTGCTTCTTGCAGGCACTATCAGTGATACCTAGGGGATCGTGGGGCGATGTTGCTAGAAGCTTTACCATGATCCGTTGGGCAAGTCCGAAATTGTGATTTCGGAGCCGCAATGGTTGTGGGCACACGGCTAGCTGTATCCCTGAACCATTGGGGGTCATACAAGTACTGGATTCGTGATTCCCGCACGGAAACTGAGCTCAATGTGTTGAGCACTTGAGGAGGATTTTAGGGAGTGCGACTTCCTGAAAGTCAACAGGGGTCAAATCGTGTTTTCCCACTGTTGAGGGGAAAAACTGTCATTTGGACTAGGTGCTGAAAAACCGTTTTTCGCATCATAATATTCAGTTTTGGAAACTGCGTCGATCGGTCCGATCTGATCGTCGATCGGAGTTATGATGAAATCGTAATGAATTAAAAGAACCGAATGTTCATATAGAGACTTGGGCCTGACCCAAGTCCAATGGGCCGGTTCAAGCCCAAGTATATTTAATATATACACTAATGTGATTAGGGCTTAATAGATTGATTACCACACTACTCTAAACCCTAGAGCACCCATTCGGCCGCCCCCCTCTCCTCACTAGCCGCCGCCGCCGTCGGCCACCACGCCGCCGTCGCCGCCCCTCGCCGGAGTTGCTCCGGCCAACTTTTTGAGGACTTTCCGTCCGCGTTGATCTCGTCAGGCCTTCTAGAGCAGGCTGACAAAGGAGTCTCCCTTCCGGTCGTGGACCTGATTGACGAATCTACAGCCACCTACTGTGAAGAGCCGATCTTCTTGTAATTCCGGTTGGAGCCAGGCGCAAGTCGGCAGCAAGGTAATCTACTAATCATCCTATGAATGGTTTATAGCATGATGTTATTGTATTGAACGTTTCCCGGCGCCAAATTTTAAACTTCCGCTGCGCCACCGGGAGACGGGATCCGGATCCTCCACCGCTATCCCAACAGTGGTATCAGAGCTTAGGCTCGGATCCTTCAATACAATTGTTGCCATAATTGTATCTAATCTCGATTTTCAGAATTGTAAAACAAAAGTTTTTGGAATCGAAGCCGCGTGCGGCGGCCCATCATCCGCGCGCGATTGTGCTCGCGCGGCCGCGCGCTGGACGCCCAATGGCCGGCCAAAATTTGCTGCCGCTGTGCGCAAGCTGTTGCGCACATGGCGGCCGCGGCCAGGCCGCTGCCCCGCACACTGGTTGCACAACGAAGGGGCAGCAGGCGCGCTGCCATGCACCAAGATTGGCGCAACCTGTTGCGCCGCGACAAGGCACGACGCCGGCCATCATGGCCGCACCTGTTGCGTGTTAGAGTAGAGACCCAGGTCCGTGGCTGGCAACCACGGACCGCATAGCTCTCGCGATCGATCATCCCAATGTTTATATATGTGATATATAGTTAGTTGAATCCGCATGTTTTAAATATGATTTAAAATATACTGCATGAGACCAAATTTTTGAAAATAAAATCCCTCGTTTTAAATACGATTTAAAACTAATATCAAGATAAATGTTTATTCGATAAACTAAAGGGAATTTAAATTTGTTTAAATTATCCCTACCTTCCATCAACAATGAGTGTACGCCGATGCTACCCGTATACATGGCCCGGCTCATATTATTGAGGGGGTCATGTATGCCGGAAAGCTATCCACGCCATTGACAATTGTTGTGAGTCGGTTGGAACTTCCTTTAACGTTGACTCATATTATTGGGGACGTTAAGGGGACTGTCCTTCACGACTCAACATTGATGGGTCATCTTGACACGTGATAGTAAACGGCGTCATATTATTGGGCCCTTACTGGACGTGAGGTGAATACATGGAGATTGCATCGGTTGCAATCGGAAACTACCTTTTGGGGGTCGTGGTTGGCTGATATTATTCGGGATCATGATCGCTTGATTGGACTCCGTGTACCCACTAAAGAAACTTGCTTTCTCGATTTCATTAGAGGGTGGTGAAATCGTTAAAATAGTGGGAGGGTAATTCATAAAACTTAACGACCTTGTTTTATATCTTAGCGATTATTTTATATATAGTTAGTGATGATTGTCTGTTTTCTTTCAGTATTACTGCTTATACAATGTCTTCGTTCAAAAACCCACTCGCTGCTATACTGGATAGCAACAAGTTCATCGGTCTGAACTACCAAGACTGGCTCCGCAACCTCAACCTTGTGTTGGCTTCGGAAAAACTTCTTTATGAGATAGAGAAGAGTCCTCCGGAGGAAACCCCTGCCAATATCAGCCCTGAGGAGCTGATTACGCTTAAACAATGGAGGGACGACGCGGTTATGTGATGGCGTCGATGTCCAATGAAATGCAACGGCGCTTTGAGAAGACAAAGTATGCCGCTGACATACTTTTTCATCTCAAAGAACTGTATGGGGAGAACTCTCGACATGAGAGATTCACGACTGTCAAGGAGCTTATGACGAGCCGCATGCGCGATGAGACTTCGGTCCGCGAGCATGGGGTTCGTATGATTGGGCTCATTGAAAAGATGTCGGGCCTTGATATCACACTTCCACACGAGCTGTCTGTGGATGTGCTTCTCCTCTCACTGCCTGCTGCATTCGACCCCTTTGTGAGAAGCCAAAGGCAAAGGCTTGCAAGCCGAACAAGTCTGAGGATGTTTTCCACCACTGCCACAAGCCTGTGCATTGGAGGAGGAACTGCAAGGAGTACCTCGAGCAGTTGCGAACTGCGAAAGGTATGTTCTATATTGAAATAAATACGTCTCTTAGTTCGACTTCTTGGGTACTTGATACCGGATGTGGATCTCATATCTGCAATGATTTGCAGGTGATGACAAGAAGCCGATGTCTTAGAGAGGGTGAGACCCACTTGAGGCTTGGCAATGGAGCAAGAGTTGCTGCAGTAGCTATAGGAGATGTTTATTTATTTCTGTCTTCTGATTTTAAGTTGTTATTGAGAAACGTTTTGTTTGTTCCCGAATTAATAAAGAACATTTCTATGCTTGATAGTGATGGATATTCTTGTATGTTTGCTAATTCGATTTGCAATATTTACAAGAATGAATGTTTAATTGGAATTGGGGAACGCGAAAACGATTTGTACACCTTAAAATTAAAAGACGTTCCAACTCGCGATGTCGAAACATATACAACAACGATTAAAAGAAAACACGATAACTTGAACCCAGCACAACTTTGGCACGCTAGGCTAGGTCATATTTCTCTAAGTAGGATGAACAAGTTAGTTAGGAGTGACATGTTTGATCTGTCAGACATTAACTCCCTACCGACTTGTGAATCTTGTCTTAAGGGAAAGATGACTAAGCAACCCTTCATTGGCAAGGGTGAGCGTGCTCAAGGCCTATTGGATTTGATCCATACTGATGTGTGTGGTCCATTTAGTATTGGTACTAAATACGGTCACACATACTTCATCACCTTTACCGACGATTACTCTAGTTATGGGTACTTGTACTTAATGAAGCACAAGTCTGAATCCTTTGAAAGGTTCAAAGAATTCAAGGCTGAAGTAGAAAATCAACTAGGCAAAAGTATTAAAGCACTTCAATCCGATCGAGGTGGTGAATACTTGAGTGCTGAATTTCAAGACTATCTAAAAGAGAATGGGATTCTCGCACAGTGGACCCCTCCGGCCACACCACAGCTCAATGGTGTAGCGGAGCATCGTAATCGAACCTTGTTGGACATGGTTCGATCTATGATGAGCTTCACTGAACTTCCTACCTCGTTTTGGTGCTATGCGCTCGAAACGACGGTAATTTTGTTGAACAATGTCCGCGCAAAGACAGTGGATAAGACTCCATATGAGATATGGATGGGCAAACCACCCAAGTACTCATACATGAGGATTTGGGGATGTCCTGCTTACGTGAAGCAGACAGTGGGAGATAAGCTGGATACGAGATCCATCTTATGCTACTTCATTGGGTATCCAAAGAATTCCATTGGATAATACTTCTACTATCCCAGCGAAACAAAAGTGTTTGTTTCTAGGAATGCCACCTTTATGGAAAGGAAATTTCTACTTGATAGAAAGGGCAAAATAGTAGAACTCGAAGAGGTTCGAGAACCAACTGAAGTACCAAGTGAATCTCCTGCACCTACAGAGCCAGTACCAGAAACGGTCGCACCTAGGAGATCCGAAAGGGTTCCTAGGGCTCCTGAGAGATATGGTTTTCTCCTTGAAGATGATCAAGGTGATCAAGTTGTTGGATCTGATCCAAAAACTTTCAAGGAGGCAATTTCCGATGCTGATTCTAATTTGTGGCTTGAAGCAATGCAGTCTGAGTTTGACTCAATTCATGCGAACCAAGTTTGGACTCTTGTTAATCCTCCCGAAGGAATTGTTCCTATTGGGTGCAAATGGGTATACAAGAGAAAAACTTGGGCCTGATGGTAAGGTAATGACCTACAAGGCACGACTGGTCGCGAAAGGTTACAATCAAAGGCAAGGTGTTGACTATGATGAAACCTTCTCGCCAGTCGCAATGTTCAAGTCAATTAGAATCTTACTTTCATAGCCGCATGGTACGACTATGAGATATGGCAAATGGATATGAAAACTGCGTTCCTTAATGGAAACATTAAGGAAGAGATCTATATGACGCATCCTGAGGGTTTCACATCTGTTGGAAGCGAGCATAAGGTATGCAAGCTTCAGAGATCGATCTACGGTCTCAAACAAGCATCGCGAAGTTGGAACCTGAGATTCGATGAAACAATTAAGGAATTTGGTTTCATCAAGAATCGCGAGGAGCCATGTGTATATAAGAAGGTAGTTAAAAGCGCTGTGACATTCCTTGTACTTTATGTTGATGACATTCTACTCATTGGGAATGATGTAGGAATGCTACAATCAACTAAAGTATGGTTGTCTAGTAGATTCTCGATGAAGGACATGGGTGAAGCATCCTATATTCTTGGAATACAGATCTATCGGGATAGGTCGAAACGGATGCTCGGACTCACCCAAGCCACCTACATCGATACCATACTTAAGAGGTTCTCTATGGAAGAGTCCAAGAGAGGACACCTACCTATGTGCCACGGGGTCACTCTATCTAAGTCTATGTGTCCGAAGACTGATGAGGAGATAGAGAGTATGACACGTTTGCCATATGCCTCGGCAATAGGTAGTATTATGTATGGCATGATCTCCACTAGACCGGATGTCGCATATGCTCTGAGTGTCGCGAGCCGCTACCAGGCCAACCCCGGCCAATTGCATTGGAAGGCTGTGAAGGATATTCTTAAATACTTACGAAGCACTAAGAATATGTTCATGGTCTATGGGGGTGGTGAACTGAAACTGGAAGGCTATACTGATTCTAGCTTCCAGTGTGACGTGGATGATTCGAAGTCAAACTCTGGATTTGTATTCATGCTCAATGGTGGTGCTGTCTCTTGGAAGAGTTCCAAGCAAGACACCATCGCGGATTCAACCACTGAGGCTGAGTACATCGCACCATCAGCTGCTGCTAAGGAGGCTGCTTGGATAATGAATTTCGTCCAAGAGTTGGGCGTCATTCCTAATGGAGTTGGTGCAGTCCCGGTGTACTGCGACAACACGGGTGCCGTTGCGCAAGCAAAGGAGCCTAGGTCTCACCAAAGATCCAAACATATACTGAGGAAATACCACATAATCCGGGATATTGTGGCTAGAGGTGACATAGCAGTTGAGAGAGTCGCCTCTGCGGACAACGTTGCTGATCCACTTACGAAGCCCTTGCCAGGACCGTTGTTTGAAAAACATCGCCCAACAATGGGACTGCGTCTGATGAGTAGTTGGCTTTAGGGCAAGTGGGAGATTATTAGAGTAGATGTCCAACTATCCAACTTGTGGCGTGTGGGTTCATAGACTCTTTTATGAAACGATCTTTATATATGATATTTGAATTTATTTATGGCATTATTTACTTTCATTGTGTTGTATAATGATTAACAATTGCGTTGAGTAAAGACCTAGAATGCACTATAGTGTATGTTAGATGTGATAGTGGGTATGACGGCTATCATGAAACACATCTAATAGTCACTGTGTATTCTGAACATGTTCCTAGTCGATTGGGCCGTCAAAACGAGGATAAGGCCGCCCGAGCTCGAGTCTAGTATCTGCGATGCGAAGTACCATGTTTCATTGGTAGGGAACATTGTGATGTTCTGAGCATGCAGATAGATAGTGACCTGGTGATCTATCGAACTACCCTCGTTCGTATTTTCCAAGTGGTTATCATTTATCGAGTGGATAAGTCCGAGGTCTTGGTTGTACTGATTAGTCCTCACGACTCGAAACGTCATTGAGACTCTACATGATAGGCGTCTCACTTTGACCCGTTTGCCGACTCACTTGTGGTCGTTAGGCGGCGGGATTGGGTGAGGCCCCGATGCATGTAGGAGTCGATGCATCGTTCTCGAGTATTCACCGCTCGCAGACATGCGTGGATATCCTATGTTATCTGAGGATACGATAGTGTATAAATCTCTGGCCAGAGTACTAGAAGTGTTTTTGGTAAATGAGTTTACCTAGTTACACTCGCGATGTCACTATTCGAACTCCAAGATGTGTGCATAGCTATCGGATCTATAACGACTCTCGAGTTACCAATGGTCGTTGATCTGATCGGGATATATGGATTTAAAGGACAGTACTGTACGCTAACCACGACCAACTGCTTCTTGCAGGCACTATCAGTGATACCTAGGGGATCGTGGGGCGATGTTGCTAGAAGCTTTACCATGATCCGTTGGGCAAGTCCGAAATTGTGATTTCGGAGCCGCAATGGTTGTGGGCCCACGGCTAGCTGTATCCCTGAACCATTGAGGGTCACACAAGTACTGGATTTGTGATTCTCGCACGGAAACTGAGCTCAATGTGTTGAGCACTTGAGGAGGATTTTAGGGAGTGCGACTTCCTGAAAGTCAACAGGGGTCAAATCGTGATTTCCCACTGTTGAGGGGCAAAACTGTCATTTGGACTAGGTGATCTGAAAAATCGTTTTTCGCATCATAATATTCAGTTTTGTAAACTGAGTCGATCGGTCCGATCTGATCGTCGATCGGAGTTATGATGAAATCGTAATGAATTAAACGAACCGAATGTTCATATAGGGAGAGCTTTATTTAAAATTTGTCTGGAAAACCAGTTTTCGATTCCTTTTGATTCCCACAAAAAGGGAGAGAATTGTTAAATTATGCATCTGTTATTTGAGGTTTTGTGTAAACCAAAAAGGGAGAGATTGATGGATCTGGATAACAGAGCCAGATCTGAGTTTTGAATTACACAAAACCTGTTATTGTGTTTCTAACATTTCTACGTAGTGTACAGATTTAACAGAAGAGATCTAAAGAAGAGCTGGAATAAGACTTGAGAAATCAAGATCGCTAAAGAATGAAATCTGGAAGAGATCTGACGCGAAGAAGAATAAGAGATCTGATGTCAGGAGTCTGCGAGAAGTGAAGTCTGAATGTGAAGTGAAAAGTAGAAGAAGTCTGATCGAGTAAAGAGAAAGAGAAATCTGTGAAGTCTGGATCGCTAAAGAAGGAGAAGTCTGATCAACATGAAGTAAAGAGAAATCTGAGGGAGCGCCTTACGTGAAAAGAAGTCTGAAACTGCTGTGATGATAAAGCTAAAGTTCAACTGGGAAAAATACGAGCCAACAGCTGAAACAGCTGGAACATTATTGAACGAAGAGCTGGAACAGATATGTGCAAAGAGCTGGATCAGATGTAGCAAAAAGCTGTGACGTAAAGCTGTCAAAGAGATAAGCATATGTGAGCAGTCAGCTGGAAGCAGATATGAGCAATTAGCTGAAACAGATATCAGCTGGAGCAGATGAGAACGATCAGCTGGAGCATATACATGACCAACAGCTGGAACAACTTAAGGCAGAAGAACCAACAGTTGAAGGCAGATGTGACCAACAACTGAAGGCAGACGAGAACAGCTGAAGAGATCTGAAGATAGAGCTGAAGAGAGATCTGATGTACAGTAGAGATCTGATGTACAGTAGAGAGATCTGATGTACAGAAGAGATCCGAACGAAGTAAGATTTGAGCGAAGATATTTGGATCATAGCCGAAGATAAGATGATATCAGCTGAGTGAACAACTGAAGCGAACTGTTGATCAGTAGTTGCGAAACGAAGATCAATCAGATGTTGCGCGAAAATGTAGATGAACAGAGGTTGCACAAAGACGAAATAGATGTTGCACTAAAATGAAAATATCAGCAGAGGATTAATTCATCCGTCGAGAAGAATGAAACAGACGTTGCGAAGAGGATGGAATCAGACGTCGATCAGATGTTGAGTGCAAAGAAAAGACAACAGCTGAGAAAACAACTGTTGAACAATTTGTTGGAGTACATTCAGCTCTTGGGACGCAATCAATATTCAAAATGGAAAGAATCAATGGCTGAAATTAAGTCGTGCAAATGCCTTAATTTAAGGGGACAAGATTAGTACTATTTTGGGAATAGTAAAATATACAGAGGATGATTGCATCAATTTGGAAAGAAGACAAATTAGCTTTTACAAGCGCAGAAAGGGAGTTGAATCTACTCTAACGGCTATATCTTTGGAGAGAAGCAATATATACGAAGATTTTGAAGAAGACAATTTGATCACTCCATAAGGGACGAAGCACAGCATAAAAACAGAGGGAAGAAAAATAGAAGGACGAAGCAGTCGACCATCATTAGAGAGGAGCTTACAACGAGCGTCGACTGCTGAGTCTAAATCAGCTTTTGTAGAGCATTTCCCCAGTGTGTGAGATTTATTATTTTGAGAGTTGAGCGTTCACTGTAAAAATCTCACACACACAGATTCACACGTATATTTTGAGAGATGTGCAAAATTGATTAGCGAGTGAATCACAACAAAACAATCAGATCCCGTCCAAGCACGAAGACGTTAAACTCTGTGTATGTAGTCTTTCAAAGTTAAACAAGTTCTTGTTTAGTTAGACACACAGTTGCGGCTGGTGTGCAGTTGTTGAGGCTAGGAGTTCACCTGGAGCGAGGCTCGGTGACTTGGTGTTTGCAGAAGGCCTGTAACCATCAAATCTTCTAGTGGAACCTTCCGAGGCGGAAGAAGGGGAGATGTAGGATATTTATATCCGAACTTTCATAAACAAACAGCAGCGTAATCTCTTTATGATTTACTGTATTTATTCCGCATACGCATTTATCAGTTACACATTAGCACACACAAAGCAAACAGATTTCATGCAGTCGCATTGCATTGTTTTAACAGAAATCTGTTTGTGCCGGTTTTTAAAATTAGGATTCAGTTCTGGTGTATTCCGCATGATTTTATTTCATACCAGATCTGTCTGGTGCTCTATTTAATGTTCAAGAACCGTGAGCTATTGTAGCTCCTTTATAGCAGCGCAAAATTTTTATTTAACAGTAGCAGCGCTCTTTACTTTTAGGATCAGATCTCTCGTGTTGTGTTGTTTAGTTTAGTGAGATCTGATCCTTCGGTCCTAACATCCAGCATTGGGCACCGTTGTGCTGGGTTCAGCTTGGAATACCCTGCTGTTCTCAGCTTTGGTTGTTCCAATATGCTGTCAGCTCTGGCGAGAGCTGTTTGCATGCTGTAAGCTGCTCATTTCACACAAAAATTGGCCTACACTGCATGATCTGTTCTGTCCATTGTGAGCTGAGTTGACTTTTCCAAGGCTGAGTTGACCATACGTGATCTGAGTTGACTATGCGTGAGCTGAGTTGACTTTACCAAAGCTGAGTTGACCATGCGTGATCTGAGTTGACTATGCGTGAGCTGAGTTGACTTTACCAAAGCTGAGTTGACCATCGTAATTTAATTTTTTTCTTGGGCTGAATTTCCGAGAGCTAAATTTCTGGGTTTTCACAGAAGATCTTGCCCCATCCAGCTTAGAAAAGCTAAGACAACTCCTACCTGATCTGACCAACGAAACATCTCACAAAAATTACAGCAACACAGATCGCAGCAACAGATGAGTTCATGCATCGGTAAGCTCACGCATGACAAACAGTTCTCGCCAAACCTGTTCTTCGCCATTAGCTTTTGGCTAAGCTGATCTAACCAAACAACACAACACAATGTCCCTGATCATAAAAATCAGCCCAGGATGCTGCATAACTCCCAAAGCTGAATCCATTTTACGCTTTACTTCTCCACTGATAGCAGCTCAGAGCTGCTACACTGCCAACTCACACTAACACTGATTAGATTACACTAACAATACTGTCTATACTGAACACTACTCAACTTAGAGGACTCAGATCAGATCTCACCCTACCTATTCAGCTTATGACATCCAATTCCATTCGCTATACTCTCAGATCACAGCGCAAATACATGGAACAGCTCGCGATCTCAGATCAGCTCACGTCAGCTGCTCCCTGCTAAACGATACTTCCTGACCCGCTAACAACTCACGAAGTTAGCACTACTAAACACAGCACAGTACTTACCTATTAGCTTGCACCCAATCCGGTCCAATCAATCCGCTCGCACTACAATACGTCGAACCAACTCGCATAACCACACCAGCCAGATTCTAAGCTGAACCTCCCATCCAATACGTCAAGTGCACTACGAACTGAGTCAGTTCTCCCCCGAAAAAGCTTACACCATCAGCTTAGCACGAAACACAAGATCAGCTTGCGTCATAGCTGATCCATCTCAATCGATAACTTCCGAAGCTGAATAATTTTGGTTGATTATCCGTTAATCTGAACTGATTAAGCCATGAATTACCTCGGTAATCACAGTCCTCACAGGACTGAGTTGTCTTTTGGGTTCACTTCAGGGTATCTCAGTTGATCCCAGTAAAGTGGAAGCAGTTGTGAGCTGGGAACGGCTTAGAAACGGTTATGATATTCGTAGTTTCTTGGGCTTGGCTGGCAATTACAGGAGTTTTATTGATGGATTTTATAGGACAGCCAGGTCTATGACGCAGTTGACATAGAAATATAAGAGATTTCTGTGAACCAAGGAGTGTGAGTCCAGTTTTATGTTGTTGAAGGAGAAGTTGAATACTGCCCTAGTATTGGCCTTGCCTTCTGTTTCAGGAGATTTTTTGGTATGTTCTAGATGCATCGCTTAGTGGACTAGGTTGTGTTTTGATGCAAAACGGACGAGTAATTGCTTATGCCTCTCAAAAGTTGAAACCACATGAGACTCACTATCCCGTTCATGACTTAGAGTTGGCGGCCATTGTTAGGCCAGGTGCTCCTAATGACAGATTAGGCACACATTTAACGAAATAACAAGGAAGCTTAAAAGCGAGTTAAATTTTTCTTTTCGGCCTGAACTAAAATTTCAATTGAAAAAGGCGTAGATACTCAAAATAAAGGTTTTATAATAAAAACCCATAAATAACACGTTACAAGATAAAAAACATGGATATCAACATGGTACAACTTCGAATCAATACCGAAAAAACTACACGCGGCATACGAATATATATACATATATATATATATATATATATATATATATATATATATGGGACACTCGATCAACCCTCAAGGCTCCACTAGCTGACACACCACCTGGGCTAGCTTAAGCACCTGGGTAACCTGAAGGACAAACCACACAACCAAATAGCCTCGGAGGGATAGGGGTCAAACACTAGTTCCAATCTATACCTCAACTCCTGACCAACAATACCTCACACAGCTCGCGAGAAGAGCAGAACACCAACAAGAGGTAGCTCGCGATCTGAAATAAACGACTCTGGTCAATCGTATTTTGATTCCCTAGCTCTCATGGAGAAATCTCGACAGAAACGTTCAATCGACCACCAAGTTACAATCTGCTCAAACCACACAAAATCAGCTCAGGAAAACTACGATTGAAAAAGAGCCGGGAGATACCAGCTAAACCCAGCTCGAAACTACACCCCAAATACGATTACTGGTTTTACTTGAAGCTAAGAACAAAAACTAGAACTTACCCGAAGTCTCTACCTGAATCAAAGAACAATTCGTCTGAAATCACGAAAAGTCTTACGCTTTGACTATCATCGCGCTCACTCTTCCGACCAACCATCGGATCCGAAATAGGTTATGAAAGGACGAGTTTGAAGAGAGGAACCCAATGGTACCAACCTTGATCCAAGCTGAGTCGTCTACCGTCCTATCGGAGAAGATAAGGTTCGGTAAACAGTAACGAGAATTTTGCGACAGAGTATCAGCTCAGCTCTCAAGGTGAAAGAGAATATCTAAGTGTCGGGAAAATGACTAACACTTGGTCAAAGTCTAAGTATATACAACTTTCGTTCTCGTGATATGATCTAGAGTAGCCACCGACCAGCTCAGGCCTCAAAGCTGATACCAGCTAGGGATGTCTAGTTCACCTCTAAGATGTTTTCAGCTTAGGACATCCTATACCACTCTAAGCTGACTCCCCATCCAGTTTTTATCAAATTAGTATGATA
The DNA here is from genome assembly GCA_001598015.1 of Dorcoceras hygrometricum. NCBI lineage: Eukaryota > Viridiplantae > Streptophyta > Magnoliopsida > Lamiales > Gesneriaceae > Dorcoceras > Dorcoceras hygrometricum. Next base: position 115,100 of record KV019601.1, on the reverse strand, counting down.
CAAACAATAGGAAAAACAAATCACATCAACAGATCAGATAGCTACAAACAGATCACAATAGTGTCAGATCACACTCACTGCTCAAGTCCCATGCACAAATCATCTCTCACGCACAAATCAGCTCTGGTGCACACAGATCACTCAGCTTCTAGCACAGAAGAACTATAGCAACTCACACCTGATCTGAAAGACACAAACAACTGTCGTCTAAACTTAGCATAGCCATCAATTTACGCCTAAGTTGATTTCACCAACCAAAGCGGCACATCACCTGTGATCTGGCCACCTAGCTCAGGGCACCAAGTACATCCCAAAGCAGAATCCAGCTCACGTTCAAACTCATATCAGCTTACACTCATACAACATCTCCCAGAACTGCTCGCTTCTATGCTGTTTCTCCCAAATCAGCTCGCGATAGAAAAACCAGCTTAGCGCTTAATATATAAGTTCAGATCTGAGGTGCTCCACTCAGATCAGCTCATGCCTGATCTGATCCATACTAGTCCCCATTAACACACTTAATTAATCCATACTGTTGGATCTGTGTTTATAGATCAGAATCTGAATTTTGATTAACACAAAATCTGTTATTATTCTACTAACAGTTTACGTGCGATGTGCAGTGCACTTGATTGAGAATACAGGGAGATATCCAAACTGGAACAGTCAGGGGACACCCAAGTTGGAACAGTTGAAGATGTCTACGCTGGAATAGTGAGGGGACGCCCGAGCTGGTACAGCAGAAGACTTCTGGAGTGCAGGGAACACCAAGCCGGTGAACCAGCTTGGTACAAGAGAAGTTCAGTGATCAAGCACAGAGGGATCCAGCGAAGTGCAGAACTGTTCAAGCGCAGATCAAGTGCAGTGTACAAGTGCAGTGTTCAAGTGTCGATGAATATACAGGCACAGTGATCAACTGCAGGTCAGATCATTAAGCGCAACTATAACCAGTTCATCAAGGATCTCAATCCTTGGGTAGACTGAATAAGAACTGATTGTTATATCCCAAAGAAGAAGGGATATAATCACTTGTGCTAGATCGCAGTTCTACAAGGATAAGGTTTAAAGTATCCTAAAAGAACTAGATCAATCAACCAATGAAAGAAAGGTGTGCTTGCTGATGGTTTGGATGAGGTGTCTGAATGGAACAAGAGAACAAGCAAGTAACACAGTGGCTCTGGATGAGAACAATAGAACCAAGATGGTTAAGGACAAGCCAGCTCGAACTGAAGAAAACCATCTCGAATAAGAGAAAACCGGATCGGGTGATCTGGTCAAGCTGGATTCTTATGACAGAGATGGACGGAGGAGTATGTGATCGTGAACATTGTCGATGTCTATGATGACAGAAGATCACATGCCGTCCGATACCAAAGGACTCGTATTCCTATGGTGAAAGAAGTAACCAACTGGGAAGGAAACCAGCTGGGAAACAATCTCAGAGCCCAACAGATGTTATAAGTGCAGGAAAGAACAGAACAAGAGAAGCTGGTGAACAAGAGCAGATGAGAAGAGAAGAAGAGAGCTTTGACCAGCTTGGTGTAATGAACAAGCCAGCTCAGTGCAAACCAGAACGGAGACAAGCTGACTAATTGTCAAGGTCAAACCAGCTCAGATAGCACATTAGCAGATGCTATCAATTCTACGAGCAAGTTATTTGAATACGAGACTATACGAACATTGCTTTTAAGTATTCAAATCGATTTTCTTGTGTTGTCTTCTCAAGCACAGTGCTCACGTGCTTAAAGTGACAAAAAGCCTGCAACGCATAAAAAGAAAAAGGACGCAAAGTACAGCAGTGGCAGAATACTTTTCAACGGCTACAACTTTGTGTCCAACAGATAAATCTGCACAAAGACTATATATAACAAGAGCAGAGCACAAGCAGATAAGATGCGTATGAGCGAACACAGAAAAAGAGATAAGCGCAAGATGGAGAGAGTGTTGCGCAAATACATAATAAAAAATAGATATGTGCACAACACATAGCAGTGCTAGTCGCAGGTTTGCACACTATGTGGCAGCTGGTGTGTAAGATGGTTCGGTGATTAGGTGTGATGGAAAGCCTCGAAGAAATATCAAGTCGAAAGCACAAGCTCTGGCAAGACATTGACAAACCAGCTTTTTGGATCTGCTTTTGCAGATCAGAATCTTAATTTTGATTAACACAAAACCTGTTGTTATTTTACTAGCAGTTTGAATGAAGTGCGCAGGAAAGTTTGAACCAGATCTGAAGCGAGCTGGTAAAGGAAGTGAACATTACAGAGATAAGTTGCGAAGAAGAAGAGCAGATGAACGCAAGCTGGTAGCAGATCGAACCAAGAGAATATTTAGAAGATTTCCAAGCTGGAACAGTGAGGGGACACCCAAGCTGACAAGATTTTATCCCAAGGTATTTGCTTTAACCCAAGGGATGGTTGGGTGTTTTATACTGAATTTTATATATATATTATAATTTTATGGGATTTGGTTTTATTGGATTTTGTTTTATTGGATTTGGTTTTTATAGGTCATATACATAAGAGATTTGGGGCATACATCTATAGATTTTGCTTATTCTCTCTCTGCTAAAGGGAGGATGCATCTATAGATGTATTTTGCTGACAAGATTTTATCCCAATGTATTTGCTTTAACCCAAGGGATGGTTGGGTGTTTTATACTGCATCATATATATATATTATAATTTTATGGGATTTGGTTTTATTGGATTTGGTTTTTATAGGTCATATACATAAGAGATTTGGGGCATACATCTATAGATTTTGCTTATTCTCTCTCTGCTAAAGGGAGGATGCATCTATAGATGTATTTTTGGTCTAGTAGAGGATATCCAAGCTGGTACAGTGAGGGGATGCCCGAGCTGGTCCAGCAAAGGACAACCAGATCGTAGAGGACACCCAAGCTGGTTCACCAGCTTGGAGCAAGAGCAGGTCAAGTGCAGATAAGATCAAGAGCAGCTTAGTTGAGAAGCGACCAGCTCAGAAGAACAAAGCAGTTTGAACATAAGTATTGTGGAGATTTCATTGTATTAGTTCAACTAGTTTGCTTTGTCATGTCCACATCAAGTACACAATTCTCGTACTAAATGTCAATGGCTGCAACATTAAATTTGGACAAAGCTCAAAGTCATAAAGCCTGTAGACGCATTAAATGTGAAAGGACACAAAGTACAACCGTGCCAGAACCTTTTTAGAAGACTTATCAATGGCTGGAAAGATGTTTCCAACGGGCAAAATCTGCACAGGGCTATTTATATGAAGAAGACAATGAGCAGTAACAAGGTGCTAGAAAGATTAGAAACCGAGGGAAGAAAACATAAAGAACAGCTTTCACAGAAGCACTTCCCAGTGTGTGAGAACACATTTTGAGAGAGAGCTTACACTGTAATTTCTCACGCACGATTCACTCACAGTTTCGAGAGATGAGCTGTATATATTAGTGAGTGAATCACAAACATCAAATCATTGTAGTCTTTGGACAGAAACGTTAAATAAGTCTAGTTGTCTTTCACATCGAGATGTTAACGATGTTGGCGCAGTGGTGGATCCGGATCCCGCTCCCGGGGCGCAGCGGAAGATTTAAAATTTTGGACCCGGGAACGGTCAATACATAGTATAAACAGCAATTAAACATTCATAGGATGTTTATTTTGGTACCTTGCTGGCGTCTAGGCGCCTGGCTCCGACAAATTTCATGAGGAAATAGGCACTTCAACGGTAGGCGGTTGTCGTGTTAGAGTAGATGCCCAACTAGCCAACTTGTGGCGTGTGGGTTCATAGACTCTTGTATGAAACGATCTTTATATATGATATTCGCATTTATCTATGGCATTCTTTACTTTCATTGTGTTGTATGATGATTAACAATTGCGTTGAGTAAGGACCTAGAATACATTATAGTGTATGTTAGATGTGATAGTGGATATGACGGCTATCATGAAACACATCTAATAGTCAGTGTATATTCTGAACATGTTCCTAGTCGATTGGGCCGTCAAAATGAGGATAAGGCCGCCCGAGCTCGAGACTAGTATCTGCGATGCGAAGTACCATGTTTCATTGGTAGGGAACATTGTGATTTCTGAGCATGCAGATAGATAGTGACCTGGTGATCTATCGAACTACCCTCGTTCGGACTTTCCAAGTGGTTACCATTTGTCGAGTGGATAAGTCCGAGGTCTTGGTTGTACTGATTAGTCCTCACGACTCGAAACATCATTGAGACTCTACGTGATAGGCGTCTCATTTTGACCCGTTTGCCGACTCACTTGGGGTCATAAGGCGGCGGGATTGGGTGAGATCCCGATGAATGTAGGAGTCGATGCATCGTTGTCGAGGATTCACCGCTCGCAGACATGCGTGGATATCCTATGCTATCTGAGGGGATAATAGTGTATAAATATCTGGCCAGAGTACTAGAAGTGTTTTAGGTAAATGGGTTTACCTAGTTACACTCGCGATGTCATTATTCGATCTCCAAGATGTATGCATAGCTATCGGATCTTTAGCGACTCTCGATTTACCAATGGTCGTTGATCTGATCGGGATATATGGATTGAAAGTACCGTACTGTACGCTAACCACGACCAACTGGTTCTTGCAGGCACTATCAGTGATACCTAGGGGATCATGGGGTGATGTTTCTAGACGCTCTTACCATGATCCGATGGGCAAGTCCGGAATTGTGATTCCGGAGCCGCAATGGTTGTGGGCCCACGGCTAGCTGTATCCCTGAACCATTGAGGGTCACACAAGTACTAGATTCGAGATTTCCACACGGATTCTGAGCTCAATGTGTTGAGAATGGGAAAAGGATTTTGGGGAGTGCGACTTCCTAAAAGTCAACGGGGGTCAAATCGTGATTTCCCGCTGTTGAGGGGCAAAACGGTCATTTTGCACTGGGGTTCTGAAAAATGGTTTTTCAGATCATAGTATTCAGTTTTGGAAACTGAGTCGATCGGTCCGATTTGATCGGCGATCAGAGTTAGAATGAAGTCACGGTGATAGGGATGAACCGAATGTTCATTCGTTGGACCGGGGCCCGTTGGGCCGGTCCAAGTCCGTCACTAATCTACTTAAGGTAGACTAGGGCTTCATAACTCATAACATTACAACTAATGCAACCCTAACCCTATCTCCAAAAAGCCGCCGCCCCCTCCTCTCTAATATCGCCGCCGCCGCCGCCGCCTTGCACCGCCGTCGCCGCCCCCCCTGCCCGAATTTGTTCCGGCCAACTTTTCGAGGAGAATCCGTTGGTGATAAAATCCATCAAACTTCTAGTGCAGGCTGATCGGAGGGAGATTTTTTTCGGTCGTGGACCTGATTGACGAATCTACCGCCGCCTACCATGAATAGCCGGCGTTCTTGTAATTCCGGTTGGAGCCAGACACGAGTTGCTAGCAAGGTAATCAACGAAAACACCCTATGAATGGTTCGTATTGTGTTTGAATTTTATTTTATTGATCGTCTCCCAGGCAATTTTGTTTTCCACTGCGCCCCGGGTGGCGGGATCGGGATCCTACACCGTTGTTCCCCAACAGTTGTATCAGATCCAGGGCTCGGATCCTTCAATACAATTAATGCCTTATGGTATCTAACTTTTAATTTTTCAGAATCGAAACGAAACAAAATCGACGTCGCATCGGCCACGGTGCCGCCGCGCATGGCGGCGCCTCCTCATCATCGCCGCACGCATGAGCGCACGAGACGCCTACGCGCTGTCCGCGCATGGCGCGCGACCGCTGGCCTGTGTCCAGCGCATGGATGCGCGCCGAAGGGCTGGCCATGGCCAGCGATTTCCGACCACCGCTTTCTGCTGTTCCGTGCAACCTGTTGCGCAACATGGGCGGCAGCTTCGCGCCATGGATGGGCGCTGTTTTGCGTGGTGGCCGGCCTGCTGTGCGCCACCCTTGGCGCGCGGTGTCGAGAGAAGTGGCCACGCTTGGCGCGGCGGCGTGCGGCCATGCGCCGCACGCAATTGTTGGCGGCCGCCGCCGCCGTGTGGGCCGCCGTCCGGCGATATTCCGACGGCGCCGCGACGGCTGAATTCTTCTAGGGTTTAGTTCGGGCCTGTCCCGGGCAGCCCGTGAAGTTTTCGGGCCGATATTCGATATCAGGCCCGTTTTGGTCGATTTTGAAATTTTGATATTTTTGGGCCTAGAATTGTTTTAAGCCCAATTTGATACAATTAAAATTGCAAAATACGATTTTAATTTGAAATATGATTTTATAAATTAAATATGATTTTGTTGATTAAAATTTGATTTTATCGACAAAATACGATTTTATTTATAAAATGCGATTTCGTAATTAAAATATGATTTTGTGGATAAATAATTGGATTATTAAAATTTATGCATGTTAATTAGATTATATGCATGATTGGGATGATCGAGAGCCGTGCCCAATTTGTTAGGTGTATGCGATAGGTTTTTGTGATTCGGTTTGTAAATATTTTGATTATCTTTTAAAGTGGGCCTGTTTGTGGCCCGTTCCCACCCCTTGATAAATGTATCCCTTATATGTCATGGTAAATTTAAATGTAAAATTACTAGATTTAGTGGGAGGACATCCGAAGACGGTGGACAATGACGATCAAGGATATTGAAGACCGAAGATCTGTAAAACCGGAAGCATTGTAATAGGATTGCATTGCATGTTGCATTACCCCTAGGATTGGACCCAGGTCCGTGGCTGGCAACCACGGACAGCATAGCTCTCGCGATCGATCATCCCAGTGTTTTTATATATGTGATATATAGTTAGTTGAATCTGCATGTTTTAAATTTGATTTAAAATATCTGCATGAGACAAAATTTTCAAAGATAAAATCCCTCGTTTAAATACGATTTAAAACTTATATCAAGATAAAAGTTTATTCGATAAACTAAGGGAATTTAAATTTGTTTAAATATCCCTACCTTCCATCAACAATGGGTGTACGCCGATGCTACCTGTATACATGACCCGACTCATATTATTGAGGGGGTCATGTATGTCGGAAAGCTGTCCATGCCATTGACAACTGTTGTGAGTTCGGTTGGAACTCCCTTTAACGTTAGCTCATATTATTGGGGACGTTAAGGGGACCGTCCTCCACGACTCAACATTGATGGGTCATCTTGACACGTGATAGTAAACGGCGTCATATTATTGGGCCCTTACTGAACGTGAGGTGAATACATGGAGGTTGCACCGGTTGAAATCGGAAACTACCTTTTGGGGTCATGGATGGCTGATATTATTCGGGTCCATGATCGCTTGATTGGGCTCCGTGTACCCACTAAAGAAACTTGCTTTCTCGATTTCATTAGAGGGTGGTGAAATCGTTAAAATAGTGGGAGGGTAATTCATAAAACTTAGCGACCTTATTTTATGTCTTAGCATATATCTTATATAGTTAGTGATGATTGTCTGTTTTCTTTTCAGTATTACTGCATTGTAAAATGGTTTCGATGAAAAACCCGCTCACTGCTATACTTGATAGCAACAAGTTCACCGGTCTGAACTACCAAGACTGGCTCCGCAACCTCAACATTGTGTTGGCTTCGGAGAAGCTCCTCTATACGATAGACAAGAGCCCTCCGGAGGAAACCCCTGCCGATATCAGCCCTGAGGAGCTGATTACGCTTGAACAATGGCGGGACGACGAGCTTAAGACTCGATGCTATGTGATGGCATCGATGTCGAACGAAATGCAATGGCGCTTTGAGAAGACGAAGTATGCTGCTGACATACTTTTTCATCTCAAAGAACTGTACGGGGAGAACTCTCGACATGAGAGGTTCACGGCTGTCAAGGAGCTTATGACAAGCCGCATGCGCGATGGGACTTCGGTCCGCGAGCATGGGGTTCATATGATTGGGCTCGTTGAAAAGCTGTCGGGCCTTGATATCACACTTCCACACGAGCTGTCGGTGGATATACTTCTCCTCTCACTACCCGCTGCATTTGACCCCTTTGTGGTCAACTTCAACATGAACAAGCTGGTAGCCACCCTTGAAGAGGTGGTTAACATGCTATCAGATCCAGGGCTCGGATCCTTCAATACAATTAATGCCTTATGGTATCTAACTTTTAATTTTTCAGAATCGAAACGAAACAAAATCGACGTCGCATCGGCCACGGTGCCGCCGCGCATGGCGGCGCCTCCTCATCATCGCCGCACGCATGAGCGCACGAGACGCCTACGCGCTGTCCGCGCATGGCGCGCGACCGCTGGCCTGTGTCCAGCGCATGGATGCGCGACGAAGGGCGGCCGTGAATTGCTACTGCCCGCATGCTGGTCGCGCGAGAGGCGGCGCCTAGTCGCACGCTGGCCGCACGATTGCGGCATGCTGGCCGGACGTTGGGACGCCGCTGGTCGCGCGAGGAGGCTGGTTGCTGGACGCTATGTGCGTCGCGCTTGGCGCGACAGCGCGCGGCACAAGGCGATGTCGGCGGCCGCCGTCCGGCGATGCTCCGGTGATGTCGTGACTGCTGGTCTGTTTTCTAGGGTTTAGTTCGGGCCTGTCCCGGACAGCCCGTGAAGTTTTCGGGCCGATATACGATGTCGGGCCCGTTTTGGTCGATTTTGAAATTTTGAGATTTTTGGGCCTAAAATTGTTTTAAGCCCAATATGATGCAATTAAAATAGCAAAATATGATTTTGATTGTAGAATATGATTTTGTTGATTAAAATTTGATTTTATCGACAAAATACGATTTTATTATAAAATGCGATTTTATGAGTAAAATATGATTTTGCGATAAATAATTTGATTATTTAATTTATGCATGTTAATTAGATTATCTGCATGATTGGGATGATCGAGAGCCGTGCCCAACTTGTTAGGTGTATGCGATAGGTTTTGTTATTTCGGTTTTTCCAATTTAGGTTCAAACTCCACCTCAATGGTTCCCTGGAACTGGATCTTTGCGCAGTAAAGTAAAACGTATAAATATTTTGATTATCATTTAAAGTGGGCATGTGTGTGGCCCGTTCCCACCCATTGATAAATGTATCCCTTATATGTCATGGTAAATTTAAATGTAAAATTACTAGATTGAGTGGGAGGACATTCGAAGACGATGGACAATGACGATCAAAAATATTGAAGACCGAAGATCTGTAAAACCGGAAGCATTGTAATAGGATTGCATTGCATT
>KV019601.1:81971-104047 GCA_001598015.1 Dorcoceras hygrometricum | reverse complement strand
GGCAAGATAGTAGAACTCGAAGAGGTTCGAGATCCAATCGAAGTACCAGGTGAGTCTCCTGCACCTACAGAGCCAATGCCAGAAATGGTCGCACCTAGGAGATCCGAAAGGGTTCCTAGGGCTCCTGAGAGATATGGTTTTCTCCTTGAAGATGATCAAGGTGATCAAGTTGTTGGATCTGATCCAAGAACTTTCAAGGAGGCAATTTCCGATGCAGATTCTAATTTGTGGCTTGAAGCAATGCAGTCAGAGTTAGACTCGATGCATGCGAACCAAGTTTGGACTTTTGTTAACCCTCCCGAAGGAATTGTTCCTATTGGGTGCAAATGGGTATACAAGAGGAAACTTGGGCTTGATGGTAAGGTAATGACCTACAAAGCACGACTGGTCGCGAAAGGTTACACTCAAAGGCAAGGTGTTGACTATGATGAAACCTTCTCGCCAGTCGCAATGTTCAAGTCAATTAGAATCTTGTTTGCCATAGCCGCATGGTATAACTATGAGATATGGCAAATGGATGTGAAAACTGCGTTCCTTAATGGAAACATTAAGGAAGAGATCTATATGACGCAGCCTGAGGGTTTCACATCTGTTGGAAGCGAGCATAAGGTATGCAAGCTTCAGAGATCGATCTACGGTCTCAAACAAGCATCGCGAAGTTGGAACCTGAGATTCGATGAAACAATTAAGATATTTGGTTTCATCAAGAATCTCGAGGAGCCATGTGTGTATAAGAAGGTAGTTAAAAGCGCTGTGACATTCCTTGTACGTTATGTTGATGACATTCTATTCATTGGGAATGATGTAGGAATGCTGCAGTCAACTAAAGTCTGGTTGTCTAGTAGATTTTAGATGAAGGACATGGTGAAGCATCCTATATTCTTGGAATACAGATCTATCGGGATAGATCTAAATGGATGCTCGGACTCACCCAAGCTACCTACATCGATACCATACTTAAGAGGTTCTCTATGAAAGAGTCCAAGAGAGGACACCTACCTATGTGCCACGGGGTCACTCTATATAAGTCTATGTGTCCGAGGACTGATGAGGAGATAGAGAGTATGACACGTGTGCCATATGCCTCGGCAATAGGTAGTATTATGTATGGCATGATCTCGACTAGACCGGATGTCTCATATGCTCTGAGTGTCACGAGCCACTACCAGGCCAACCCCGGCCAATTGCATTGGAAGGCTGTGAAGGATATTCTTAAGTTCTTACGAAGGACTAAGAATAGGTTCATGATCTATGGGGGTGGTGAACTAAAACTGGAAGGCTACACTGATTCTAGCTTCCAGTGTGACGTGGATGATTCGAAGTCAACCTCTGGATTTATATTCATGCTCAATGGTGGTGCTGTCTCTTGGAAGAGTTCCAAGCAAGAAACCATCGCGGATTCAACCACTGAGGCAGAGTACATCGCAGCATCAACTGCTGCTAAGGAGGCGGTTTGGATAAGGAATTTCGTCCAAGAGTTGGGCGTCATTCCTAATGGAGTTGGTCCAATCCTGGTGTACTGCGACAACACGGGTGCCGTTGCGCAAGCAAAGGAGCCTAGGTCTCACCAAAGATCCAAACATATACTGAGGAAATACCACATAATCCGGGATAGTGTGGCTAGAGGTGACATAGCAGTTGAGAGAGTCGCCTCTGCGGACAACGTTGCTGATCCACTTACGAAGCCCTTGCCAGGACCCTTGTTTGAAAAACATCGCGAAACAATGGGACTACGTCTGATGAGTAGTTGGCTTTAGGGCAAGTGGGAGATTGTTAGAGTAGATGCCCAACTATCCAACTTGTGGCGTGTGGGTTCATAGACTCTTGTATGAAACGATCTTTATATATGATATTCGCATTTATCTATGGCATTCTTTACTTTCATTGTGTTGTATGATGATTAACAATTGCTTTGAGTAAAGACCTAGAATACATTATAGTGTATGTTAGATGTGATAGTGGTTATGACGGCTATCATGAAACACATCTAATAGTCACTGTGTATTCTGAACATGTTTCTAGTTGATTGGGCCGTCAAAATGAGGATAAGGCCGCCCGAGCTCGAGACGAGTATCTTCGATGCGAAGTACCATGTTTCATTGGTAGGGAACATTGTGATGTTCTGAGCATGCAGATAGATAGTGACCTGGTGATCTATCGAACTACCCTCGTTCAGACTTTCCAAGTGGTTACCATTTGTCGAGTGGATAAGTCTGAGGTCTTGGTTGTACTGATTAGTCCTCACGAATCGAAACGTCATTGAGACTCTACGTGATAGGCGTCTCACTTTGACCCGTTTGCCGACTCACTTGGGGTCATAAGGCGGCGGGATTGGGTGAGATCCCGATGCATGTAGGAGTCGATGCATCGTTGTCGAGGATTCACCGCTCGCAGACATGCGTGGATATCCTATGCTATCTGAGGGGATAATAGTGTATAAATCTCTGGCCAGAGTACTAGAAGTGTTTTAGGTAAATGGGTTTACCTAGTTACACTCGCGATGTCACTATTTGATCTCCAAGATGTATGCATAGCTATCGGATCTTTAGCGACTCTCGATTTACCAATGGTCGTTGATCTGATCGGGATATATGGATTGAAAGGACCGTACGCTAACCACGACCAACTGGTTCTTGCAGGCACTATCAGTGATACCTAGGGGATCATGGGGTGATGTTGCTAGACGCTCTTACCATGATCCGATGGGCAAGTCCGGAATTGTGATTCCGGAGCCGCAATGGTTGTGGGCCCACGGCTAGCTGTATCCCTGAACCATTGAGGGTCACACAAGTACTGGATTCGAGATTTATGCATGGATACTGAGCTCAATGTGTTGAGCATGGGAAGAGGATTTTGGGGAGTGCGACTTTCTAAAAGTCAACAGGGGTCAAATCGTGATTTCCCGCTGTTGAGGGGCAAAACGGTCATTTTGCACTGGGTTCTGAAAAATGGTTTTTCAGATGATAGTATTTAGTTTTGGAAACTGAGTCGATCGGTCTGATCTGATCGGCGATCGGAGTTACGATGAAGTCACGGTGATAGGGATGAACCGAATGTTCATTCTCGATCGGTCTGATCTGATCGGCGATCGGAGTTACGATGAAGTCACGGTGATAGGGATGAACCGAATGTTCATTCGTTGGACCCGGGCCCGTTGGGCCGGTCCAAGTCCGTCACTAATCTACTTAAGGTAGACTAGGGCTTCATAACTCATAACATTACAACTAATGCAACCCTAACCATAGCTCTAAAAAGCCGCCGCCCCCTCCTCTCTAATATCGCCGCCGCCACCGCCTTGCGCCGCCGCCGCCGCCCCCCCTCGTCGGAATTTGTTCCGGCCAACTTTTCGAGGAGAATTCGTTGGTGATAAAATCCATCAGTCTTCTAGTGCAGGCTGATCGGAGGGAGATCGTTTCCGGTCGTGGACCTGATTGACGAATCTACCGTCGCCTACCGTGAAGAGCCGGCGTTCTTGTAATTCCGGTTGGAGCCAAGCACGAGTTGCCAGCAAGGTAATCAACGAAAACACCCTATGAATGGTTCGTATTGTGTTTGAATTTCATTGTATTGATCTCTCCCGGGCAATTTTGTTTTCCGCTGCGCCCCGGGTGGCGGGATCCGGATCCTACACCGTTGTTCCCCAACATGTCGTTCTCCTAATCCGGTCCACGACTGAAATCTCGATCCCTTCGTCGGTCTGCACTAGAAAACGCGACGAATATTTCACGAATGGAATCTCCTCGTCGATACGGTCGGAACAAGTCCGACGGCGGCGGGCGGCGACGGCAAGGAGAGGCGGCGGCCATGAGGAGTGGGAGAAGGGAGGGAGGCGTGCTCCAGGGTTTGTGGAGTATCACTTGTCAATGCAACCCTAAGGCCTCTATATATAGACTTTCTATGGGCTTGAACCGGCCCAATGGGCCTGGGTCGGGCCCAGTACCAGAGTGCACATTCGTTCCAGTACTTGTGTGACCCTCAATGGTTCAGGGATACAGCTAGTCGTGGGCCCACAACATGTGTGACTCCGAAATCACAATTTCGGACTGACCCATCGGATCCTGGTAAAGCGTCTAGCAACATCGCCCCATGATCCCCTAGGTATCACTGATAGTGCCTGCAAGAACCAGTTGGTCATGGTTAGCGTAAAGTACGGTCCTTTCAACACAAATATCCCGATCAGATCAACGATCATTGGTAAATCGAGAGTCTCTAGATATCCAATAACCATGCATACATCTCGGAGATCAAATAGTGACATCGCGTGTGTTACTAGGCAAACTCATTTACCTAAAACACATCTAGTACTCTGGCCAGAGATTTATCACATTATTATCTCCTCAGATAGCATAGGATATCCACGCACATGGCGAGCGGTGAATCCTCGACAATGAAGCATCGACTCCTACATGCATCGGGACCTCACTTAATCCCACCACCTGATGACCCCAACTGAGTCGATAAACGGGTCAAAGTGAGGCGCCTATCATGTAGAGTCTCAATGACGTTTCGAGTAGTAAGGGCTAATCTGTACAACCAAGACCTCGGACTTAATCCACTCGATAAATGGTAACCACTTGGAAAGTCCGAACGAGGGTAGTTCGATAGATCACCAGGTCACTATCCATCTGCATGCTCAGAACATCACAATGTTCTCTACCAATGAAACGTGGTACTTCACATCGCAGATGCTAGTCTCTAACTCGGGCGGCCTTATCCTCATTTTGACGGCCCAATAGACTAGGAACGAGTTTAGAACACACAATGACTATTAGATGTGTTTCATGATAGCCATCATATCCACTATCACATCTAACATACACTATGGTGCATTCTAGGTCTTTATCCAACACAATTGTTAACATTATAAAATAATGAACATAAAGAATTCCATAAAAGAATACGAATTTCATAAATAAAGATCGTTTTACAAAGAGTCAATAAGAACCCACACGCCACAAGTTGGCTAGTTGGGTACCTACTCTAACAAAAGAAGTGTCTCTAGCCTTTCTCACCGAGGCAATAAAGAAGTGAGTTAGACACACGGAGCTTGCGGTCTGGTGTGCAGTGGTGGTTGTTAGGAGTTCTTGCGGCTGCTGGTCATGGGAGTGGGTTGCCGCGAGGGTTGCTGTAATCAAAATCTTCTAGTGGATCCTTACCGATTGCGGAAGAAGGGTAGACGTAGGAGATTCAGTTCCGAACTTCAATAAACAAATTGCAGCGTATTTTCTTTACTGCTTACTGCATTTAGTTTTCTGCATCTGCATACATGTGTTTAAAACCAGAGTTAAGATTTCAATTTATAGAGGGTAGTTCAGGTTTATTTCTGCATGATTTTTATCATACCTGATATACTTCTCGGTGCTTACCTTTCAAGAACATGAGCTATTGCAGCTCGAGATTTAACAGACCTGATACGGCGCTGCTGTGAGCTGGTACCAGCTTAAGTGTGATATGGTTGCTGGTTGCGTGCTGATTTTCAAAATGAATTTTCAAATGCACGTAGTTTTTCGATCCTATCACAGCTAGGATAGGAGCACTTCCCAGTGTGTGAGATTTTATCTACGAGAAATTGAGCGTACACTATAAATCACACACATGATTCACTCGTATATATTTGAGAGTTGAGAGAAACAGAAAAATGAGTGAATCAAACAAAAACTCTACTTGTAGTCTTTGGACAGAGACGTTAAACAGTCTATGTAGCCTTTCTCACTGAGGCGTTAAAAAAGTGATTTGTTAGACACACGGCTTGTGGGCTGGTGTGCATAGGTGCTAGGAGTTCTTGCAGCCGAGGGATGTCGGATCGGGTTGCAGCGGGAGCCACTGTAATCAAAGTCTTCTAGTGGATCCTTCCCATTGCGGAAGAAGGGGAGACGTAGGAGTTTCAGCTCCGAACTTCCATAAGCAAATTTCAGCGTATCTATTTACAGCTTTCTATGTTTATCATACATGCACTGCATATTTCAAAACTGCATATGTTTAAAACCGTTAACAAGATTTCGATTTTCAGAGTTCAGTTTGAGTTGTTTTCGCATGATTTATCTCATAACTCAATCTGTATCTCGATGCACAAACATTTCAAGAACACTGAGATATTGCAGCTCAAGATTTAAATCAACCAGATCGCATGTGTTCAGGACCAGCTCGCAGAGCTCCTGGTAGAGTCCATGTGTGATCCGGTCTAGTGTTGCGTGCTAGTTATTTTCCAAAACTTCTTAAAATACACGCAACTTGAGGGTTTGGTGTTTAAAGCTGTGTGAGAGCTTACTTGAGTTGTGTGAGAACTCGTGAGACACCCCCATTTTCGATCCTAACACATACTAATCTTCCAGACCTCCCATTCTACCCCACTAGAAAAGGATTTCATCCTCAAAATCAAGTCACAAGCTCCAGAACACAAACTAAACACCAAAGCTGATCGAAACACCGGTAGAAACCACAGAAACTAGAGCTGATGTACACACAAAAACCAGCACAACACTCAGAAACTCTAAAGCTCTCAAAACAGCTACTAACCAAGAGTTCAAGATAATTCAGAAGGCAACAGCAAGCAAAAACAGATTACATGGGGTAATACGATATATACTCAAACAGATGAGGCCACTCTTGTCGAATCTTCGCCTCTAATTCTCATGTAGCTTATTCTCTTCCATGCTTGCTCCATTGGACCATCACTAAAGGAATGGTTTTGTTCCTAAGCTACTTCTCCTTTCTATCAAAAATCTGCAACGGATGCTCAAAATAGCTCAAGGTATGATCCAGCTCTACCTCGTCAGCTCGCAACACATGAATAGGATCCGGCTGATAATTCCTCAACATGGACACATGAAACACGTCATGCATTGAGGACAGCTTGGGTGGCAACAGCAAATGATAAGCTAAGGGGCCGATCCGCTCTATAACTTCATAAGGTCCGATATAACAAGGTTCTAGCTACCCCTTCAGTCAAAATATCATAACACTTCTGAAAGGAGAAACTTTTAAGAAAACTTGATCACCAACCTAAAATTCTAAAGGCCTACGCGTAGCCGGCTTGGCGAACTTGTGCTGCTTTCATCCTACTGTGAATTAAATCGACTTGATCTCTCATTTTCTAAACAAATTCAGGTGAAGACAACTTGCCTTTCCCCGACTTCTTCCCAAAAAATTAGCGATCTACACTTCCTACCATACAACTGTAACGCCCAGCTACTTCTAAGGCCACAATTAGAAAGTTTATAGATTTGAGAGATTAAATTGAAAGGCTATTTTATTCAACTTTTATTTCGGTTGAGTTCCAGATTTGAGAATGCAATTGCATAAGTTGTTTGGTCGATCCTTACAAGCCAATTGAATCCTTCTTTTTAAATAAAATGGTTCGGCTTTATATAATCAGATTTCACTTTAAAATGGAGTAGCACTTTTAAAATATTTTGATATATTGATTAAACGTGTTTCTTCCTTAGGCATTTTAATTCATATATATAGGATGTTAGCCATATCATGCATCATAATTTTCAACCAAAAACACTTTCCAAAAACCAAACAGTGCTCTCTGTGAAGAAACCGAGCAAAACCTTTCAAAGCTTTTAGAAGGAAAGGAGTGGTGCGAACATGATTTGCCAGATTTCATCTGTAATTGTGTTACAGAATACATGCAAGTAAACTATATTTCTTGCTACGCTCATGAAAGCATATATTCTATTTTTTTTACATGTTTGTATACGTTTTTAAAGGTTTGAGAATTTGCTACGGCTGTTCTTCAAACAACAGAAAAGTAATGTTCTGTTTTTACAAAGAAGTTATGAGTTTACTGTGATTTTGATTCAGAAAGATGTTTAGAAAATGTTTATGATGTTCGTCCAGTAGTTTCTTGAGTTTTCTAAAAATTTATTCGAAGTAGATTACAAGTAGCTTATTCACTCATTTCCCAGAAATTCTTGAAGATCTTTTTGATTTCTTCAGACTAAGGAAACATTTGTTGTTCATGTTCGTGATAGTTGCTAAGTCTGAAATCTGGTTCTTAAACCAAAGCTGATTTGATATTGAGTTGTCTTTAAGGCAATGTTCTGTTTCTAAGATATTTCATGTTTGGATCTGAATTCTTGTTTCGGTCAGATATTACTGTATTGATTGCTTCATATCTGAGTTGACTTCGGTTGACCTTTGACATCTGAATGACTCGATTCAATTTTGTTGACATCTGAGTTGACCAATAGATCAAATTTGAATTCTTTATTCTTCGTTGAGATGCTTACGTATAATTCAGATTTCACCTTTTTATCATTCAAATCTTCTCCGATAGATATAAAAATTACAGATTTGAATTTCTTGTTCATTTCCATTTCAATTCAAAATATTTGATTCATTCGAACAGATTCGAGTGACTTTATTCAGTTTTCATCTTCGCAAGTATAACAAAGAATTCTCAAAGTGTTCCAGAATATCATCAGAAGTATAAAACCAGTAAACCGTACCATAATGAAAAGAAAAACAGATTTAAGAAAGAAAGAGCAGAAAGAATGTTACAGAAACGTTTTACAGAAAAGTTTTATAGATTATGACTTACATAACAGACGGTCCCCAGAGGAAGGGTGAGTGCCTGGTTGACGAACCAGTTTGCCCCTTCAACAGCAGGAAGGATCAGGATTACGGATTGACGGATCTGTATACCCCTTCATATAGATGAGATTTATCCCAGCCCCCTGATATCAGATGATAGTTTGATCAAAAGAATGGACCAACTGTACAAGTGTCTCTGTCATAATTATCAGAAAATAAAAGAAAATAAAAGAAAAGAATAGAGCTCAGTGTGATTTTAATACCAAGATTAAAGAAAATGATTTCAGAATGTATATATGTATGCTTTCATATCATTTTAGATTTGACAGTTCATCGTATTTAGCTAAGCTATTCAAATTCCAGTAAAGTAACATATATCGTTTGCATGTGTTATATGTTCTTGATATTATAGATTTTTCCTGCTGAGCCTCTAGGATCACTAAGTTTTCATTGAGTGCAGATATTGAGCAATAGGAGCTGGGATGGTGATGAGTTGAACGGAAAGATGTGTTTATCGTGGACATTTGTTTCCGCTATTGTTCTTATCCAGTTTCAGATTTTGATGTACAAAACTTTAGTTATAGTTTTGGATTGTGACAGATTTTGGGTTCCTTTATTTTATTGAAATCTGTGCCATGATTATTGCTTATTGAATTATACAGTTTCGTTATATCAAGACCATATCTGTTTAGTTCCGCATCTTTTATTTGTTCATATTCGTTTTTCGGATATCGCATATGGTTTGCGTTTATTTGCATTTTAGCCAAGAAATTCGTAGCGAATTTTTATTGTAAACAAGATCGAAATTTTTGTGCTCTTCAATTTGAACCCCAAAGTTCTTAATTTGGTTTAAGAAAAGTCCAGTCGCTACAGTTGGTATCAGAGCATGGTCCTTAAGATAAACACACTTCCAGTCTGAACAGCTCTCGTCAGCCGCTTCTATATTTGTAAGTTTTATTCCATGTTCAAGCATAAAAGTAATCTCTCATAATAGAATTGTGGTGGATTTGGGCTACCATGCAGTTATGGCAGGACGAGGTAGAGGTAGAAGGGGTACCATGGAAGGAGACAGTGAATCAGAGGGTACCAACCCTATTTTAGCTAGCATGGCTCAGTTATTAGAACGACTGGTTGACCAAACCAATCAAGGGAATGTTCAATCATCAGGAAGAATGATTAGTCGAGAAGACCCTCAAGAGAGGTTCAGAAGACAACGACCTCAGGAATTTTTCTACTGATCTGCTTATATCTGAAAGCTGGATCAAGTCCCTGGCAGTGATATTCAAATATCTGCATTTGACAGAACTCGAAAGGCCTCGGTGTGCGATTTATATGTTGAGGGGAGATGCCATGATATGGTGGGAAAGAGCCAAGTTAACAGTAGACTTGGAAATGCTCACTTGGGAGGAATTTAAGAGAGTATTCTTTGAGCAATACTTTACTGTGGATGTGAGGGAGGAGCTGCAGAATGAGTTCCTAACTCTTAAGCAGGAAGGGATGTCTATGCGGGATTATATCCGCAAATTTGAGAGAGCATGTTATTTTGTTCCGCTAATGGGGACAAATGTAGATGTCAAGCTTCGTCATTTCATTAATGGGTTGAAGCCCATGATTAAGCATGATGTCAGGCTTGCAGAACCCGTGGATTATAGAGCTGCCATGAACAAAGCTCTACGGGCAGAACAGGACTGGAAGGCAATTGAGGATGATAGATAGCTGAAACGACAATCCTTCCAACAAAAAGATCGTAGACAATCTAAGAGGCAGAATACTAACCAAGAGGGGTCTCAGGGAAGAGGGCCAATAGCTACACAACCCATTTCTGTTGTTCCCAAATCTGGGAATAGACCACCATGTCCAACCTGTAAGAAGAATCACGTGGGCCAATGTCGTTTTGGGTAGAATGTGTGTTATGCCTGTGGTAAGCCAGGCCACATATCCAGAATTGCTCCCAGAATAAGCAACTCATCACCAGCAGAGCATATGTGATGACAGCAAAAGAAGCTCCTACAGATACGACGGTTGTGACTGGTAAGATCGTTGTTTCTAGTATGTCTACGTTAGCATTGTTGGATTCTGGTGCAACCCATTCCTTTGTATCAGAAAGATTTTCTAAGAATTTATCAGTTAAACCAGAAGTAGTTGAAGTAGGATATAGTGTCCAGATTCCTTCGGGAGAAAGTATAGTAACCAATCACATTATTCGAAACATAGAACTTAAGCTACAGGGGAATATTTTCTACGCAGATTTGATAGTATTACCGATGCTTGAGTTTGATTTAATTTCGGGAATAGATTGGTTAACTAAGTATGGAACCGTTATAGATTTTAAGCAGAGAACGGTTAAGATTAAAATACCAGTGGGATTTCATTCTTGTTCAAAGCTGACAGATTTGACTATACTCCTAAGATAATATCAGCTCTGAAAGCCAAACGGTGTTTAAGAAACGGAGGTCAAGGATTTTTAGTGAGTGCTTCATCGATAGAACAAGATAAGAAAATTAATTTGGAGGACGTAGAAGTAGTGAACGAATTTCTAGACGTCTTTCCAGAAGATATCTCAGGTCTGCCCCCAGATCGTGAGTTAGAATTTACTATCGATTTAGTACCCAAAGCTGCAACAGTTTCCAAGCCTCCTTACAGACTTGCCCCTAAGGAGATGAAAGAGTTAAAAGAACAGATCCAAGATTTATTGGATAAAGGTTTCATCAGACCCATTACTTAACCGTGGGGAGCTCCGGTGTTGTTCGTGAAGAAAAAAGACGGAAGTATGCGTCTGTGTATAGATTATAGAGAATTGAATACGTTAAAAATTAGAAATAAGTATCCTCTCCCTAGGATAGATGACTTATGCGATCAATTACGAGGAGCTGCTGTGTTTTCGAAGATCGACCTCAGATCTGGATATCATCAGCTACGAGTTAAAGATGCAGACGTGTAAACGACCGCTTTTAGAACAAGATATGGCCATTATGAGTTTTTAGTGATGCCATTTGGGCTAACTAATGCGCCATCTGTATTTATGGATTTGATGAATAGGGTATTTCAACCTTTTCTAGTCAGATTCGTTATTGTGTTCATAGACGACATTCTTATTTACTCTAAGAGCAGATTTGAGCACGTAGAACATCTTAGAGTAATTTGCAGATTTTGAGAACTAAAAAATTGTTTGATAAGTTCAGTAAATGCTAATTCTGGATCGAAAAAGTTGTATTTCTTGGTCATATTATTTCGAAGAATGGGATAGAAGTAGATCCTTCTAAGGTAGAATCTGTTCGAGAATGTCCTGTAACTAAGAGTATAACAGAGGTTAGTAGTTTCTTTGGACTAGCATGTTATTATCGAAGATTTATAGAGGGATTCTCTAAGATAGCTGTCCCTTTAACATCGTTGACCAAGAAGAATGCTAAGTACGATTGGACCCAAGAATGCCAGTCCAGTTTTGAGAAATTAAAGTTGGCATTGATAGAAGCCCCTGTTTGACCTTATCATCAGGGAAAGGAAATTTTGTGATTTTTACAGATGCGTCGAAGATAGGATTTTCTTTGGACTAGCATGTTATTATCGAAGATTTATAGAGGGATTCTCTAAGATAGCTGTCCCTTTAACATCGTTGACCAAGAAGAATGCTAAGTACGATTGGACCCAAGAATGCCAGTCCAGTTTTGAGAAATTAAAGTTGGCATTGATAGAAGCCCCTGTTTGACCTTATCATCAGGGAAAGGAAATTTTGTGATTTTTACAGATGCGTCGAAGATAGGATTAGGAGCCGTTTTGATGCAAGACAAGAAGGTGATTGCTTATGCTTCTAGATAGCTGAAGATTCATGAGAAGAATTACCCTACACATGACTTAGAATTAGCAGCAGTGGTTTTCGCATTAAAGATTTGGAGACACTATATTTATGGAGAGAAATGCGTGAAGAGCCTTAAGTGTTTCTTTACCCAGAAAGAGCTTAACATGAGACAAAGAAGATGGCTCGAACTGGTTAAAGATTATGATTGTGTGATTAGCTACCACCCAGGAAAAGCCAACATAGTAGCAGATGCGTTAAGCAGAAGAACCATAGGTTTAGCGCAGATCTGAGTTCAGATTCCATTAGCAAGAGAGATCAACAGATTTGAACTGGGAACGAAAGAGAATGCTGCTAAGTTATATGTTCTTACGATCCAATCTACAGTGAAAGATCGAATTAGAGATGGTCAAGCAAGGGATGATCAAATTCAGAAGTGGAAGAAACATGATGAAGACAGAGGAGGAAATCTTTATACGACAGAAGGGGGAATTGTGAGATACTATAATAGGTTGTGGGTACCGCGCACAGATGACTTGCGCAAAGAAATTATGAATGAGCCCATAACACACCGTATTCAATTCACCCAAGAGGAACGGAGATGTATAAAGATTTACAACATCTGTTTTGGTGGCCAAGGATGAAACGAGATATCTCCAATTTTGTTTCCGAATGTTTAACATGCCAGTAAGTTAAAGCAGAGCATCAGAGACCAGTTGGAATGTTAAAGCCTCTCCCTATACCAGTGTGGAAGTGGGAAATATAGCGATTTATTTCGTTGTAGGATTACCCAGGGCACTTCATGGATTTAATGCTATATGGGTTATTATTGATATATTTGACCAAGTCAGCGCACTTTTTACCCGTTAAGACGACGTATGATCTGAATAGGTATGCCGAATTGTATGTTAAGGAAATAGTCAGACTCCATGGAATTCCAAGTTCTATAGTATCAGATCGAGATCTCAGATTTACCTCGATGTTTTGGAGAAGCCTACATAGAGCCATGGGAACTAAGTTAACCTTCAGTACAGTGTTCCATCCACAGACAGATGGACAATCAGAAAAAGTTATTCAAACACTGGAGGATTTGCTTCGTGCGTGTGTTCTCGACTTTGCAGACAGTTGGGATTCTAAATTGCCCTTAGTTGAGTTCACCTATAACAATAGTTACCAAGCTTCTATAGAAATGGCTCCATACGAAGCTCTGTATGGCAGGAAATGTAGATCACCGATACATTGGGATGATGTAGGTGCAATAACAGAGATAGGACCTGATATTATAGAACAGACTGCTGAAGCTATCAAAAGAATTTGTGAGCGAATGAAGACAACACAGAGTAGACAAAAGAGCTATGCAGATAGCCATCGTCGAGATCTGAATTTTGAAGTAGGAGATCATGTATTTTTGAAGGTAGCACCTATGAAGGGAGTAATGAGATTTGGACGAAAAGGAAAGCTGAGTCCTAGATTTATTGGACCATTTCATGTAGATCACCGATACATTGGGATGATGTAGGTGCAATAACAGAGATAGGACCTGATATTATAGAACAGACTGCTGAAGCTATCAAAAGAATTTGTGAGCGAATGAAGACAACACAGAGTAGACAAAAGAGCTATGCAGATAGCCATCGTCGAGATCTGAATTTTGAAGTAGGAGATCATGTATTTTTGAAGGTAGCACCTATGAAGGGAGTAATGAGATTTGGACGAAAAGGAAAGCTGAGTCCTAGATTTATTGGACCATTTCCGATTCTGGAAAAGATCGGAACTTTAGCTTATCGTCTAGCATTACCTCCTCAGTTGTCAGCAGTTCACAATGTGTTTCACATATCAGCTCTTAGGAAATACGTTGCGAACCCATCGCATGTGCTTAGGTCTGAACTTATCCAGCTATCGCCAGATCTGACTTACGAGAAGTTCCAGAGAAGATTCTTTCGAGAGAGAATCGTAAGTTAAGGAACCGAACTATCCCTATGATCAAGATTCAGTGGGAAAACCACTTAGAAAGAGAAGCCACTTGGGAAGTCGAATCTGATATGTAGAGAAGCTACCCAGATCTGTTTAATTAAGTAACTTTCGGGACGAAATTTCTTTAAGGAGGGTAGAATTGTAACGTCCAGCTACTTTTAAGGCCACAATTAGAAAGTTTATAGATTTAAGAGATTAAAATTGAAATGATATTTTATTCAAATTTATTTCGGTTGAGTTCCAGATTTGAGAATGCAATTGTAGGAGTTGTTTGGTCGATCCTTACAAGCCAATTGAATCCTTATTTTTAATAAAATGGTTCGGCTTTATAGCATCAGATTTCACTTTAAAATGGAGTAGCACTTTTAAAAGATTTTGACATATTGATTTGAAACGAACCGTACTCTAAATGTTTTTTAAAACATGTGCGGAAAACATAAACTTAAAGTATGGCTTGTTCCTTTCTAAAAAATTGCTAAATAATTTTCTCAAAAATACTTTTAAACATAAATAAAGAAATATTTAAAACGTTAAAACATCCAACATAATAAAATCATTAAGTAAAATACTGAATGTGAACATGCTTAAAACCCAATAACTAGAACTGTATCATGGCAGAACTGAAACATAAAGGCGGTCACGGGGTACTGCTGCAGCAGGCGCTCATGTGAGACCTGGATTTGTATTAAGATTTATTTGTTGATTGTATCGGTTTTTGGGAGTTTTCTGCTGGTCAAATCTTTGTTTGAGAGTTTGGTTGGCATTTTCGGGTTTGAAATAGCATTTGGAGAAATTCTGGAAGTTTTCGTGTTTTTGAGATTTTTGAGTATCAGCTGGTTTTTATGGTGAGAGCTGGTCGGTGATGAATCCAGCAGAAGCGTGTTTTAGCACGAGATTCCTGAAACGCCGTCGTTTGCGTGAATTCTGGTTGCGTGTGTTGAAATCAGCAGATGCATTAGTGTATTTGCGTTGAGGGCTAAAACGACTGCGTTTAGTTTAGTTGGCGCGACGTCGTTTGGATGTTGCGTCTGGTACCAGCTGGTGGAATTGCGTACGTGTGTCTGCTGGTTGTTCAACAGAAGCAGATGTCAACGCGGGTCAACATTCCTGTAGCTCGAAGAGGGAACGTCGTCGTTTCGTTGTTGCGACTGGAAGTCCAGCTGCGAGATGTTGCGACTGGTACCAGTAGAGAGAAGCGTTGCGCGTTATGTCTTGCGACTGGATACCCAGCTGATGGCGGATTTGTTAGCGTAAGCGGTGCGACGTTGTTTTGTTAAGTCGCTGCGACATCGTTTTGATTTGCGTTGTTTGAGAAATCAGCCGTTGGTTCTTTGCGCCTGCTGGTTTTAGTATACCTGCTGGTTTGGGAAATTTTTAGCGTTGACTGTTGTCCCTGCTGATTACGTCGGTGGGAATGCGCTCCTGCTGGTAGCAGCAGTTGAGAGTTTATAAATAGTAAGACTTGGTCTTCATTGTGGATTATTAGTTCCCATACTTAGAAATATTTCCCCGATTGTCGACCTCGTTCTTCGAACCCTAGAGCACTGTTCACCGTGAGCTATTCCGGTGATTCCCGTGTTTCTGTGGTTGTTTTGCTCGTGCGAGGTAGCGTTGGACTCCTCTGGAGAAGCTCTTCCATTTCGTACCAGTTTTAGAAGCTGTAATTGGCTAGTTGAGGAACGCGAAGTTGCTGCCGTTCGAGTGTTGCGTCGATCGGGTAGAACTACGTTCTGGTTTTCGGTGAGACATTGTTCCTAGCCATAGTTTTAAGCTTTCTGTGTAATTGTTGAGGTATATTGAGCAGCTGGTTGAGTGTGACTCCCAGCCGTGAGCTTGATTAGCAACCCGTTAGATTTATGTTGTGTATGCCGTGTGTTTATCAGGCTTTTACCAGAGTCTTCGGGATTTCCTTGGGGTAACCAGCGTGTGCTAATTATAGCTCAGGAGTATAAGGTACGGATTTGAGCTTGATTTAGCTTGGGATTGGCGTGAGATATTATGCGTGGCTGCTGGGATGTTTCGGTGAACTTATCTGTGTATTGCTTGCTGTGCATTGGTGTTTATGCTAGCTGTTTCTTGTGAATTGCATACACGCATTCGTTCACGCATATTTCAGGTCCCATGTGTATCGTATTTTGCAGACTTGTATCTTGTATTGCTGTTGATGATTTCTTACCAGGATGTGAGGACGAGCGGCAATACCGCACTCTCATCTCCCTGCTGGGATCGTTAGCCACCATGCGCCGAGTGGTTAACTACCATAGTTCATGGGCGAGGCAACAGCAGGTCGAGTTGTTTGATGCATCTGGTACTTGGGTGTAGTGTCATGGCGAGTGGCTCACTACCACACTGTGAACACACCCCGTGGCCACTGTATGTTGTTGATGATTCTTGGAGCTATGTTTGAGTTCCTTAGCTCCCTCGAGGGTCGAGCTTTCCGTTGTTATCCGGCGTCTCATGCATAGCATCTGCATTTTATCTTATGCATTCTTTTAGCTTTATCTGTTGCTCTCCGTACTGGGGTTTGACCCCATGTCCCTCTGGGGCTTGGTTTGTTTCTTTGTTATGTTGATTTCAGGAAACCCAGGTTCTACAGCTGGTCGTGGTTTTAACCCAGCTGGTGGTGCCCCAGGAGGTGGCTAGCGTGTCCCAGTTGCATATAGCATACTTATATATATGTATTAGTTAGCCAGGGGGATGCCCTGTGCTTTATCGTTGTACCCGTAGGGGAGTTTGATACATGTTGTGAATTATGTATGCTTTATTGTTGGTTGATTTATGAATTGGGAAACTTATTTTAAGTATCGTTGTATTTTAAATTATATGTTTTAAAAACCATCGGGCCTAAAAGCAAAAATTTTACCCACTTTTTGATAGCTTCCGCATGTGTTGTCTGTTTAGAGCACGAGGCCTGACATTTTTGGTATCAGAGCCTAAACTGGGATAAGCTCAATTCCTTTGATCACACTTGAGTTTAGGCACAGTGTTGCGTGTTGCATGTGCTTGACTTATGTGACTACGTGCTGCATATTTTGTGTTATATGCTTTCTATGCTGTATCTGTTCTGTTTTTCCTTATCCTGTTGAGTGTTTTAGATGCCTCCTAGACGTTGTGGTAGATGTAGGGGGCAATTCCAAGAATCAGGAGGACAGAACGAGGATCAGTATAGTGCTCCTAGTCGTACTCTTGAGAGTAGTGGAGAAGAGGAGGCTGAGGCTCCGCCGGCTCCGGTAGAGAGAATGGATGTGGTTATAGCTCGATTTCAGAGGATGAATCCTCCTGTCTTCAATGGCGATGAGTCGAGTGAGGATGCTGATTCATGGCTCCATAGTGTCATACATCTTGTTGATCGGGCTCAGTATGACGATGATCTCCGGTTGAGGTTAGTGACCTTGTTGTTGAGGAAGGCCGCAGAGCGATGGTGGCGAGGTGCGTCTAGTACCTTACTGGAGACTGGTGTTGGTATCACTTGGGACAGTTTCTACCAGGTCTTCAGGCAGGAGTATGTCCCCGATTCGTATGTGGCTGCCCGTGAGCGGGAGTTTGAGTTTTTGGAGCAGGGTTCGTTGATTGTGCGCGAGTATGCTCGCAAGTTTTCTGCATTGTTGGCTTATGTTCCGCATGTTGCTGGCCGGGAGAGGGCAAAGAGTACCAGGTTTGTGGAGGGCTTGAATGGAGAACTGTACCAGAGTGTTTTGACAAGCAAGCCCAAGCCGTATGCTGAGGCCGTGGATACTGCTATCCACATTGAGGAGGGTATGAGGAGCCGTAGTGAGCGCAGAGCGCAGGTAGCGCAGGCGGTGCAGGGTGGTAGACCC
The DNA here is from genome assembly GCA_001598015.1 of Dorcoceras hygrometricum. Classification (NCBI taxonomy): domain Eukaryota; kingdom Viridiplantae; phylum Streptophyta; class Magnoliopsida; order Lamiales; family Gesneriaceae; genus Dorcoceras; species Dorcoceras hygrometricum. The sequence goes on along the minus strand of KV019601.1, from coordinate 85,921 downwards.
GCTGGTCAGGGAGCTCAGTCGTCTCAGAGTTCTCAGTCCGTGCATTTTCCTCAGCAGCAGCAGCAGGTAGCTCAGCAGTCTGGCCGTCAGAGGTTTCGACCACGCGGTCAGCAATTCAAGAAGAAGTCTGGTTCAGGGTCTTCTGGTTCAGGCAGCTCGAGTAGCAGTGGCTCTCGGGTGGAGTTTTGTGGCTTTTGCGGTGGAAAGATTGGAGGTACATGTTTTGTTTTTGAATTTCCTGCTCGTGTGTTGTTTGACACCGGTGCATCGCATTCGTTTATTTCTGATTCGTTTGTTGTTGAGCATGGTTTGTGTACCGTCCCTTTGCGCGATGCTGTTTCTGTTTCTACCCCCGGTGGTGTGAGACTATTCTCGCAAGAGATTTTATTGGATGGTGTGTTGCGGTTTGGTGAGCATGCCTTGTTAGCGAATTTGATCCGTTTGATGCTTTGGGATTTCGATTGTATAGTTGGGATGGATGTGCTGTCCAACTATAGGGCCTCCATGGATTGCTTCCATGGGATTGTGCGCTTTAGGCCTTTGTCTGGCGAGAAGTGGGACTTCTACGGCCAGGACTCGAGATCGAAGATTTCGTTGGTCTCCGTGATGGAGATGTTTAGTTTGTTGTCTTTGGGAAATGCTGGCTTTATGATTTACGCTTTGGATGCGTCTTCTTCTTCTAGTTTTCAGCTTAGTGACGTTCCCGTGGTGCGACACTTCCCTGACGTGTTTCAGGAGGAGATTCCTGGTTTTCCTCCGAGGCGAGAGATCGACTTCAGCATAGAGTTGGTGCCTGGCACAGCTCCGATTTCTCGTGCCCCCTATCGTCTAGCGCCTGCGGAGTTGAGAGAACTCAAGGTACAGTTAGATGATTTGCTGGAGAAGGGTTTCATTCACCCTAGTATGTCACCGTGGGGAGCGCCCATTTTGTTTGTGAAGAAGAAGGATGGATCAATGCGGATGTGCATTGATTTTCGTCAGTTGAATAAAGCCACTGTCAAGAATAAGTACCCGTTGCCGAGAATCGATGATCTGTTTGATCAGTTGCAGGGTTCTGCGGTGTATTCTAAGATTGATCTTCGTTCCGGGTACCATCAGCTCAGAGTGAGGGAACAAGATGTCGCGAAGACTGCGTTTCATACGAGGTACGGACATTTTGAGTTTTTGGTGATGTCGTTTGGGTTGACAAACGCGCCTGCAGTCTTCATGATTCTGAAGAACCGGGTTTTTAGAGAGTTCATAGATCAGCTTGTGATTGTTTTTATAGACGACATCTTGGTTTACTCGAAGACTCCGAGGGAGCACAAGGAGCACTTGGAAATGGTTCTTCAGAGGTTGAGAGAGTAGCAGTTGTATGTGAAGTTTTCCAAGTGCGAGTTTGGTTGGATAGCGTTGTATTTCTGGGCCATGTCATTTCAGCGGATGGCATTTCTGTGGATCCCAGTAAAGTGGATGCCGTGTTGAACTGGGAGCGACCGAGAAATGTGTCGGAGATTCGCAGTTTATTAGGTCTGGCTGGCTATTATCATCGTTTCATTGAAGGATTTTCTTCTATAGCAAAGCCGATGACCCAATTGACCCAGAAGGATAAACGGTTTGTTTGGACTGAGCAGTGTGAGAATGCTTTCAACTGCTTAAGGAGAAGTTAACTACTGCTCCTGTGTTGGCTTTGCCGTCCGGATCAGGTGGTTTTGTTGTTTGTTCTGACGCTTCGCTAAATGGATTGGGTTGTGTGTTGATGCAGAATGGTAGAGTCATTGCGTATGCCTCGCGGCAGTTGAAACCGCACGAGACTCGTTACCCAGTTCATGATTTGGAGTTAGCAGCGGTGGTCTTTGCGTTAAAGATCTGGCGTCACTACCTGTATGGCGAGTAGTTTGTGGTATACTCCGACCACAAGAGTTTACAGTATCTGTTTTAACGTTGGCTCATATTATTGGGGACGTTAAGGGGACCGTCCTTCACGACTCAACATTGATGGGTCAATCTTGACATGTGATAGTAAACGGCGTCATATTATTGGGCCCTTACTGGACGTGAGGTGAATACATGGAGGTTGCACCGGTTGCAATCGGAAACTACCTTTTGGGGGTCATGGATGACTGATATTATTCGGGTCCATGATCGCTTTATTGGGCTCCGTGTACCCAATAAAGAAACCTGTTTTCTCGATTTCATTAGAGGGTGGTGAAATCGTTAAAATAGTGGAAGGGTAATTCATAAAACTTAACGACCATCTTTTATGTCTTAGCACTGTAGCAGACATAGTGTTCATCCTGGTGCACGGAAGATGTACCATGCTTTGAAGCCGCACTTTTGGTGGGCTGGCCTGAAGAGCGATGTTGCAGGATTTGTCACTCGTTGTTTGAACTGCCAGATGGTTAAGGCCGAAAGGATGAGACCTGGTGGTCTGTTGCAGAGTTTAGAGGTGCCCCAATGGAATTGGGAGCACATTGCGATGGATTTCGTAACGCATTTGCCTCGTTCCAGCCGAGGATGCGATGCTGTTTGGGTAGTTGTAGACCGTTTGTCTAAGTCTGCACACTTCATTCCCTATGGGATGACCTTCTCGTTGAAGAAGATGGCGAAGCTGTACGTTGATTTTGTTGTTAGATTTCACGGTGTGCCTGTTTCAATTCTGTTTGACCGAGATCCGAGGTTTACTTCCAGGTTTTGGAAGAGTTTGCAGACAGCTTTGGGCACTAGATTGGCTATGAGTGTTAGAGTAGATGCCCAACTAGCCAACTTGTGGCGTGTGGGTTTATGGACTCTTGTATGAAACAATCTTTATATATGATATTCGCATTCTTTTATATGGCGTTCTTTACTTTCATTATGTGTGTAATGATTTACAATTGCGTTGAGTAAAGACCTAGAATGCACTAAAGCGTATGTTAGATGTGATAGTGGGTATGACGGCTATCATGAAACACATCTAATAGTCGCTATGCATTCTGAACATGTTCCTAGTCGATTGGGCCGTCAAAATGAGGATAAGGCCGCACGAGTTCGTACTAGTATCTGCGATGCGAAGTACCATGTTTCATTGGTAGGGAGCATTGTGATGTTCTGAGCATGCAGATAGATAGTGACTTGGTGATCTATCGAACTACCCTCCTTCGGACTTTCCAAGTGGTTACCATTTGTCGAGTGGATAAGTCCGAGGTCTTGGTTGTACTGATTAGTCCTCACGACTCGAAACGTCATTGAGACTCTACATGATAGGCGTCTCACTTTGACCCGTTTGCCGACTCACTTGGGGTCATAAGGCGTCGGGATTGGGTGAGACCCCGATTCATGTAGGAGTCGATGCATCGTTGTCGAGGATTCACCGCTCGCAGACATGCGTGGATATCCTATGCTATCTGAGGGGATAATAGTGTATAAATCTCTGGCCAGAGTACTAGAAGTGTTTTAGGTAAATGTGTTTACCGAGTTACACTCGCGATGTCACTATTCGATCTCCAAGATGTACGCATAGCTATCGGATCTATAGCGACTCTCGATTTACCAATGGCCGTTGATCTGATCGGGATATATGGATTGAAAACACCGTACTGTACGCTAACCACGACCAACTGGTTCTTGCAGGCACTATCAGTGATACCTAGGGGATCATGGGGCGATTTTGCTAGACGCTCTTACCATGATCCGATGGGCAAAGTCCGAAATTGTGATCCCGGAGCCACAATGGTTGTGGGCCCACGACTAGCTGTATCCCTGAACCATTGAGGGTCACACAAGTACTAGATTCGAGATTCCCGCACGGATACTCAGCTCAATGTGTTGAGCACGAGAAGAGGATTTTGGGGAGTGCGACTTCCTAAAAGTCAACTCGGGTCAAATCGAGATTTCCCGACGTTGAGGGGCAAAACGGTCATTTTGCACTGGGGTTCTGAAAACGGTTTTTAAGATCATATTATTCAGTTTTGGAAACTGAGTCGATCGGT
>KV019601.1:63700-79835 GCA_001598015.1 Dorcoceras hygrometricum | reverse complement strand
AAATTTTTCGAAAATAAAATCCCTCGTTTTAAATATGATTTAAAACTTATATCAAGATAAAATGTTTATTCGATAAACAAAAGTGGTATTTAAATTTGTTTAAATTAACCCTACCTTCCATCAACAATGGGTGTACGTCGATGCTACCCGTATACATTGCCCGGCTCATATTATTGAGGGGGTCATGTATGCCGGAAAGCTGTCCACGCCATTGACAACTGTTGTGAGTCGGCTGGAACTCCCTTTAACGTTGGCTCATATTATTGGGGACGTTAAGGGGACCGTCCTTCACGACTCGACATTGATGGGTCAATCTTGACACGTGATAGTAAACGGCGTCATATTATTGAGCTCTTACTGGACGTGAGGTGAATACATGGAGGTTGCACCGGTTGCAATCGGAAACTACCTTTTGGGGGTCATGGATGGCTGATATTATTCGGGTCCATGATCGCTTTATTGGGCTCCGTGTACCCAATAAAGAAACCTGTTTTCTCGATTTCATTAGAGGGTGGTGAAATCGTTAAAATAGTGGAAGGGTAATTCATAAAACTTAACGACCATGTTTTATGTCTTAGCTTATATCTTATATAGTTAGTAATGTATGTCCGTTTTCCTCTCAGTATTACTGCATATAAAATTGTTTCGATTAAAAATCCGCTCGCTGCTATACTGGATAGCAACAGGTTCACCGGTCTGAACTACCAAGACTGGCTCTGCAACCTTAATCTTGTATTGGCTTCGGAGAAGCTTCTCTATACGATAGAGAAGTCGCCTCCGGAGGAAACCCCTGCCGATATCAGCCCTGAGGAGCTGATCACGCTTAACCAATGGCGGGACGATGAGGTTAAAGCTCGATGCTATGTGATGGCATCGATGTCCAATGAAATGCAACGGCGCTTTGAGAAGACAAAGTATGCCTCTGCCATACTTTTTCATCTCAAGGAACTGTACGGGGAGAACTCTCGACATGAGAGGTTCACGCCTGTCAAGGAGCTGATGACGAGCCGCATGCGCGATGGGACTTCGGTCCGCGAGCATGGGGTTCGTATGATTGGGCTCGTTGAAAAGCTGTCGGGCCTTGATATCGCACTTCCACATGAGCTGTCTGTGGATGTACTTATACTCTCGCTACCCGCTGCATTTGACCCCTTTGTGGTCAACTTCAACATGAACAAGCTGGAAGCCACCCTTGAAGAGGTGGTGAACATGCTTGTAGTGTTTGAGGGGACTATAAAGAAGGACAAACCCGTCCTCCTTCTGGGTTCTTCTTCCTTTGCGAAGAAGGTGCCCAAACGCAAGAGCAAGAAGCGTTCTACTCCTGCGAAGGAGGAAAAGTCTGCCAAGAAGCCAAAGGCAAAGGCTTCTAAGCCAAACAAGAGCGAGGACGTTTGCCACCACTGCCAGAAGGCTGGGCATTGGAGGAGGAACTGCAAGGAGTACCTCGAGTAGTTGCGAACTGCGAAAGGTATGTTCTATATTGAAATAAATATGTCTCTAAATTCAACTTCTTGGGTACTTGATACCGGATGCGGATCTCATATCTGCAATGATTTGCAGGTGATGACAAGAAGTCGACGTCTTAGAGAGGGTGAGACCCACTTGAGGCTTGGCAATGGAGCAAGGGTTGCTGCTATAGCTATAGGAGATGTTCATTTATTTCTGTCTTCAAATTTTAAGTTGTTGTTACGAGACGTTTTATTTGTTCCTGAATTGATTAAAAATATTATTTCTATTCCTATGCTTGATAGAGATGGATATTCTTGTATGTTTGCTAATTCGATTTGCAATATTTACAAGAATGAATGTTTGATTGGAATTGGGGAACGCGAAAACGATTTATACACCTTAAAATTAAAAGACGTTCCAACTCGCGATGTCGAAGCACACACAAAAACGATTAAACGGAAACACGAAACTTGAACCCAGCACAAGTTTGGCACGCTAGGCTAGGTCACATTTCCCTAAGTAGGATGAACAAGTTAGTTAGGAGTGACTTGTTTGATCTGTCAGACATCAACTCCCTACCGACTTGTGAATCTTGTCTGAAAGGAAAGATGACCAAGCAACCCTTCAAGGGCAAGGGTGAACGTGCCCAAGGCCTATTGGATTTGATCCATACTGATGTGTGCGGCCCGTTAAGTATTGGTACTAAATATGGTCACACATACTTCATCACCTTTACCGACGATTACTCTAGGTATGGGTACTTGTACTTGATGAAGTACAAGTCTGAATCCTTTGAAAAGTTCAAGGAATTCAAGGCTGAAGTAGAAAATCAATTAGGCAAAAGTATTAAGGCACTTCGATCTGATCGAGGTGGTGAATACTTAAGTACTGAGTTTCAAGACTATCTGAAAGAGAATGGGATTCTCTCACAGTGGACCCCTCCGGCCACACCACAGCTCAATGGTGTAGCGGAGCGTCGTAATCGGACCTTGTTGGACAGGGTTCGATCCATGATGAGCTACACTGAGCTTCCGACCTCGTTTTGGGGACTCGAAAAGGCGGTAATGTTGTTGAACAATGTCCACACCAAGGCAGTGGATAAAACTCCGTATGAGATATGGATGGGCAAACCACCCAAGTACTCATTTATGAGGATTTGGGGATGTCCTGCTTACGTGAAGCAAATAGTGGGAGATAAGCTGGATACGAGATCCATCTTATGCTACTTCATTGGGTATCCAAAGAACTCCATTGGATACTACTTCTACTATCCCAGCGAAACAAAAGTGTTTGTTCTAGGAATGCCACCTTTATGGAAAGGGAACTTCTACTTGATAGAAAGGGCAAAATAGTAGAACTCGAAGAGGTTCGAGATCCAACTGAAGTACCAAGTGAATCTCCCCCACCTACTGTGCCAGTACCAGATATGGTCGCACCTAGGAGATCCGAAAGGATTCCTAGGGCTCCTGAGAGATATGGTTTTCTCCTTGAAGATGATCAAGGTGATCAAGTTGTTGGATCTGATACAAGAACTTTCAAGGAGGCAATTTCCGATGCTGATTCTAATTTATGGCTTGAAGCAATGCAGTCTGAGTTTGACTCAATGCATGCTAACCAAGTTTGGACTCTCGTTAACCCTCCATGTGAAAACTGCGTTCCTTAATGGAAACATTAATGAAGAGATCTATATGACGCAGCATGAGGGTTTCACATCTGTTGGAAGCGAGCATAAGGTATGCAAGCTTCAGAGATCGATCTACGGTCTCAAACAAGCATCGCGAAGTTGGAACCTGAGATTCGATGAAACAATTAAGGAATTTGGTTTCATAAAGAATCTCGAGGAGCCATCTGTCTATAAAAAGGTAGTTAAAAGCGCTGTGACGTTCCTCGTACTTTATGTTGATGACATTCTACTCATTGGGAATGATATAGGAATGTTGCAGTCAACTAAAGTATGGTTATCTAGCAGATTTTCGATGAAGGACATGGGTGAAGCATCCTATATTCTTGGAATACAGATCTATCGGGATAGATCTAAACGGATGCTCGAACTCACCCAAGCTACCTACATCGATACCATACTTAAGAGGTTCTCTATGGAAGAGTCCAAGAGAGGACACCTACCTATGTGCCACGGGGTCACTCTATCTAAGTCTATGTGTCCAAAGACTGATGAGGAGATAGAGAGTATGGCACGTGTACCATATGCCTCGGCTATAGGTAGTATTATGTATTGCATGATCTCGACTAGACCGGATGTCGTATATGCTCTGAGTGTCACGAGCCGCTACCAGGCCAACCCCGGCCAATTGCATTGGAAGGCTGTGAAGGATATTCTTAAGTACTTACGAAGGACTAAGAATATGTTCATGGTCTATGGGGGTGGTGAACTGAAACTGGAAGGCTACACTGATTCTAGCTTCCAGTGTGACGTGGATGATTCGAAATCAACCTCTGGATTTGTATTCATGCTCAATGGTGGTGCTGTCTTTTGGAAGAGTTCCAAGCAAGACACCATCACGGATTCAACCACTGAGGCTGAGTACATTGCAGCATCAGCTGCTGCTTAGGAGGCCGTTTGGATAAGGAATTTCATCCAAGAGTTGGGCGTCATTCCTAAGGGAGTTGGTCCAGTCCCGGTGTACTGCGACAACATGGGTGCCGTTGCGCAAGCAAAGGAGCCTAGGTCTCACCAAAGATCCAAACATATACTGAGGAAATACCACATAATCCGGGATATTGTGGCTAGAGGTGACATAGCAGTTGAGAGAGTCGCCTCTGCGGACAACGTTGCTGATCCACTTACGAAGCCCTTGCCAGGACCCTTGTTTGAAAAACATCACGAAACAATGGGACTGCGTCTGATGAGTAGTTGGCTTTAGGTCAAGTGGGAGATTGTTAGAGTAGATGCCCAACTCGCCAACTTGTGGCGTGTGGGTTTATGGACTCTTGTATGAAACAATCTTTATATATGATATTCGCATTCTTTTATATGGCGTTCTTTACTTTCATTATGTGTGTAATGATTTACAATTGCGTTGAGTAAAGACCTAGAATGCACTAAAGTGTATGTTAGATGAGATAGTGGGTATGACGGCTATCATGAAACACATCTAATAGTCGCTGTGCATTCTGAACATGTTCCTAGTCGATTGGGCCGTCAAAATGAGGATAAGGCCGCCCGAGTTCGAGACTAGTATCTACGATGCGAAGTACCATGTTTCATTGGTAGGGAGCATTGTGATGTTCTGAGCATGCAGATAGATAGTGACTTGGTGATCTATCGAACTACCCCGAGAATTGGGGTAAACAAAAATTTTCAAATAAAAGAAGGGCTAAAAGAAGATTTGTTATAAGCTGTATTCCTTATAACCAACAAGAAACAAAATACAATACAATTTCGAAGATCAGCAAGTACTCAAATACGCGCGCTACTGCTAAAAACTTTTGCGGAAACAGGGTATTTCATATAACTTTGCAATTGCGGTTTACAATAGCTGCTATTCGATATAAATATACAACCATTGCTACTGATTTAATACAGCACAACCTAATCAAAACAATATAACTATGACACGGAAAACGTAGGCCTTGGATAAACACAACGCCACCCATCTGCTGATTCAAGTTCCACCTGCTGTTCCTCCAGGGGCAAAATGGTCATTTTGCACTGGGGTTCTGAAAAACGGTTTTTCAGATCATAGTGTTCAGTTTTGGAAACTGAATCGATCGGTCCGATCTGATCGGCGATCGGAGTTACGATGAAGTCTCGGTGGTGGAGATGAACTGAATGTTCATCGTTGGACCCGGGCCCGTTGGGCCGGTCCAAGTCCAACACTTAAGCTTATTTAATTAAGCCTAAACCTAGACTTCAATATACTTGTTACAACACTAAACTCTAGCACTAGAAACCGCTGCCCCTCTCCTCTCTCAAGCCGCCGCCGCCGCCTTCTTTGCCGGAAAATTGTTTCCGGCCAATTTGACGAGGAGAATCTGTTCGTGCTGATCTCGTCAGTCCTTCTAGTGCAGGCTGACGAGGAGTCTCGTTTCTGGTCGTGGACCGGATTGGCGATTTCTACCGCAATCTACCGAGAAGAGACGACGTTGTTGTAACTACGGTTGGAGCCAGGCACAAGTGCCAGCAAGGTAGTGGTTTTGAACACCCTATGAATGACGATATTTGTATTGTTTTTGTTTTCGTATTGATCGTCTCCCGGCTCTATATTCTTTGTTCTTCCGCTGTCTCGCCGGGGGGCGGATCCGGATCCCCAACAATGAGTACCGCATATCATCCCCAGACAGATGGCCAATCTGAGCGAACTATCCAGACGTTAGAGGATATGTTGCGTGCTGTTGTGTTGGATTTCGGAGGTAGTTGGCAAGACGCGTTGTCTTTGGTTGAGTTTTCGTATAATAACAGCTACCAAGTGACGATTGGCATGGCGCCTTTCGAGGCTTTGTATGGCAGGAAGTGCAGATCGCCAGTGTGTTGGGAAGAAGTGGGGGAGAAGCAGCTATCTACCCCTGACTTTGTGCAGCAAATGAAAAATCACGTGGATCTTATTAGACAGCGGATGAAAGCTGCCCAGGATCGCCAAGCCAGTTATGCGAATAAGAGGCGTCGACCTCTTGAGTTTCAGGTTGGGGATCGTGTATTTCTCAAGGTTTCTCCGTTTCGTAGTGAGATGCGCTTTGGACGCAAGGGAAAGTTAGCCCCTCGTTACGTTGGTCCGTATGAGATTGTCGAGAGTATTGGCCCTTTAGCGTATCGTCTGTTGTTGCCGTCCGAGTTATCTTCTCTGCATGACGTCTTTCACGTTTCCATGTTGAGGAAATATGAGCCAGATCCGTCTCATGTACTTGGAACTGACGAGGTAAAGCTAGATCAGTCGTTGAGCTATCAGGAATACCCTTTCCAGATCCTTGGCAGAAAAGAGAAACAGTTGAGGAATAAGACCATTCCGTTAGTAATGGTGCAGTGGAGCAAACATGGTAGGGAAGAAGCTACTTGGGAGCTGGAAGAAAAGATGCAGCGCGAGTGGCCGCATCTGTTTGAGTAGCTGTTGGGCTATATTTTCCAGTAGCTTGTAGTTTTGCTGTTTTTCTTCCCTAGTTGTTGTTATTTGTTTGCTCAGTTATCTTGAACTCTTGGCCTTGTGTTGGGCGAGTTCTGTTTGTAGCTTGCTGTTGTGTTGTTTTCCAGGGTTGTTGTGATTTCGAGGACGAAATCCTTTTTAGTGGGGGAGAAATGTGAGACCTGGATTTGTATTAAGATTTATTTGTTGATTGTATCGGTTTTTGGGAGTTTTCTTCTGGTCAAATCTTTGTTTGAGAGTTTGGTTGGCATTTTCGGGTTTGAAATAGCATTTGGAGCAATTCTGGAAGTTTTCGTGTTTTTGAGATTTTTGAGTATCAGCTGGTTTTTATGATGAGAGCTGGTCGGTGATGAATCCAGCAGAAGCGTGTTTAGCGCGAGATTCCTGAAACGCCGTCGTTTGCGTGAAGTCTGGTTGCGCGTGTTAAAATCAGCAGATGCATTAGTGTATTTGCGTTGAGGGCTAAAACGATTGCGTTTAGTTTAGTTGGCGCGACGTCGTTTGGATGTTGCGTCTGGTACCAGCTGGTGGAATTGCGTGCGTGTGTCTGCTGGTTGTTCAGCAGAAGCAGATGTCAACGCGGGTCAACATTCCTGTAGCTCGAAGAGGGAACGTCGTCGTTTCGTTGTTGCGACTGGATGTCCAGCTGCGAGTGATTTTTGCTACTGTAGCGTGCTGCTGGTATTTCACGAGAGCTAGCGACTGGATGACGTCAGTGGAGCGACGTCGTTTGAGTTAGTTGCAACGCTGCGTTTTGAGGTTGCGACTGGAACCAGCAGAGAGAAGCGTTGCATTGTTTTGTTCTTGCGACGGGATACCCAGCTGCTGGTATAGTATCCTATGCGACGTCGTTTGAGTAAGTTGGTGCGACGCCGTTTTGAGAACCAGCCGTTAGTTTGCTTTGCGATTTGTTGTAGCGTTGTTGGAGAAATCAGCAGTTGGTTCCTTGCGTCTGCTGCTTGTAGTGTTCCTGCTGGCTTGTTGGTACCTGCTGATTTTGTTGGTGGATTGTTTTTAAGATTTCAGCCGTTGTGGGAATTATTTAAGGAAGACTTGGTCTTCGAATTTGTGATATCAGTTCTCATACTTAGAAATTTCCAGCCTTTCGTTCTTTGTTCTTCGAACCCTAGAGCACTGTTCACCGTGAGCTATTCCGGTGAATTCCCGTTGTTTCCGGTGGTTGTTTTGCTCGTGCGAGGTAGCGTTGGACTCCTCTGGAGAAGCTCTTCCATTTCGTACCAGTTTTAGAAGCTGTAATTGGCTAGTTGAGGAACGCGAAGTTGCTGCCGTTCGAGTGTTGCGTCGACCGGGTAGAACTACGTTCTGGTTTTCGGTGAGACCTTGTTCCTAGCCATAGTTTTAAGCTTTCTGTGTAATTGTTGAGGTATATTGAGCAGCTGGTTGAGTGTGACTCCCAGCCGTGAGCTTGATTATCAACCCGTTAGATTTATGTTGTGTATGCCGTGTGTTTATCAGGCTTTTACCAGAGTCTTCGGGATTTCCTTGTGGTAACCAGCGTGTGCTAATTATAGCTCAGGAGTATAAGGTACGGATTTGAGCTTGATTTAGCTTGGGATTGGCGTGAGATATTATGCGTGGCTGCTGGGATGTTTCGGTGAACTTATCTGTGTATTGCTTGCTGAGCATTGGTGTTTATGCTAGCTGTTTCTTGTGAATTGCATACACGCATTCGTTCATGCATATTTCAGGTCCCATGTGTATCGTATTTTGCAGCCTCGTATCTTGTATTGCTGTTGTTGATTTCTTACCCGGATGTGAGGGCGAGCGGCAATACCGCACTCTCATCTCCCTGCTGGGATCGGTAGCCACCATGCGCTGAGTGGTTAACTACCACAGTTCATGGGCGAGGCAACAGCAGGACGTCTCATGCATAGTATCTGCATTTTATCTTATGAATTCTTTTAACTTTATCTGTTGCTCTCCGTACTGGGGTTTGACCCCATGTCCCTCTGGGGCTTGGTTTGTTTTTTGTTATGTTGATTTCAGGAAACCCAGGTGCTACAGCTGGTCGTGGTTTTAACCCAGCTGGTGGTGCCCCAGGAGGTGGCTAGCGTGTCCCAGTTGCATATAGCATACTTATATATATGTATCAGTTAGCCAGGGGGATGCCCTGTGCTTTATCGTTGTACCCGTAGGGGAGTTTGATACATGTTGTGAATTATGTATGCTTTATTGTTGGTTGATTTATGAATTGGGAAACTTATTTTAAGTATCGTTGTATTTTAAATTATATGTTTTAAAAACCGTCGGGCCTGAAAGCAAAAATTTTACCCACTTTTTGATAGCTTCCGCATGTGTTGTCTGTTTAGAGCACGAGGCCTGACAGCACAGAGGTCCTCACCGCCAGTCGGAATATACTCATCGACAGGATCATCACCTGCAGCATTTAAACCTAATGAGCTTAGAGGCTCAGCATGCTCTATCGTAATACATAACAAAGTACATACTCATAAAATCGCTTGCAATCACATACTTGTAATTAAAGTAACTTTAAAGCGTGAATGCGTGCATGATCTTAAAACATTTCTTCATACATTTCATATAATAACATATCATATAACATATAAGGCATGGCATAACGTAACCTGAAAAACGTATGAGTCGTATCAGTGAATGTGAGCGGGCGTATGACTGATCAGTCATCATAACCAACGTACGTGGAGGTGTGGTTCACCCCGATTTTACACGAGGATCCCTATATGTCACACCTCCTATAAACTGCTACTTCACCCCGATGTCACACGAGGATCCATAGGCCCTATAATCATACCTAAAAACAGGGGATCCCCGGGCCCGGCTACCCGGCTAACTCCCATCATAAAACTTTGCCACATCACTTCAATCCCTCTGGTTTTAACTTAAAAAGAGACATGCCTGATATGTTCATAAAATCTCATGATGCGTGCAGTTCTTAAAATCATGCAATTTAAAAGCTTAGCCCGGTAATGTATAATTAATTCTTTCCTTTAAAACATTTACGTACATAGCATACTACATATATGATTAATTATACATTTACGGGCTTCTACATTTTCTACTTCGGCCGAGGATTGATTCCGGGGCCTGGCTCACCACTTATAGACTAACCATCGCTCTAAACTTAGCCGATGAAACAAATGTTCACCACTTTTTCCCATTTTTGCCTAATTTCTTTAAATTTAGACTTCTTAAAAATCAAGGCTAAATGAGACTATAAATCAATTTTGACTTCTAGAAATCAATTTGGACTTATTAAAATCGATTTTGACTTTTAAAATCAATTTAAATCAATTTTGACCTCAAAAGCCGATTTTGACCAAAAAGACCGATTTTGCCCAAGTTATATCCCAAAAATAGATTCTGACTCCAATAAAATTCCAAAGACCCTAATTTTGACTAAAAACTTAAAATTAAACATAACTTAAATTATTTAAAAGGTTTGACTCAATTTTGACATTCTGGCTATTTTCTTTAAAATTGGACCTTTGACACATTAATTAAAATAACAGGTCCATAATTAAAATAACTTGAACCTATTTTAAAATATTTGACTTGAGACTTGATGAACCAACTTGTTCCAACCTAACCAATCGGTCCAGTCGAACCGGCCGGCCCAAGAAAGAACCCTAGCCCATCGCGCCAACCGCCGCTGTCGCCTCATGCGACCCGCGACTTTCAGCGCTTCGTTCGCCTTGCTCCGGCCACCTCTGGCCGGAGTCCCGCCTACTGGACCACCCCCAGGTCCAGCCGGTTCCAATGGTACCAGCCATGATCGTTGTCGTGGACTACACAGGGCGCACGATCGAGGGGAAGAGTGCTGCTCGCCCATGGCTTCCTGCGTCGCTCGACCAAGTGAACCAGTCCGGTTCAGACCTTCCTAGCCATTAGACCACTAAGGACCACCCCAAGCCCCTAGAACACTCCTGGACCGAAGCTTCAAAGATTTGGATCCAAAAATCATGTTAGAAAATGGGGTGCATACATGAGCCAAAAATAAGCAACATAGATCTCAATGATTCACATCCAAAACAGGTCATACATCATAAAAAACGAGTCTAATACAGTTTAAATGGTGAGAAAAGAAGTTGATATCACATGCCTGGTTTGTGGAAGATGAAGATTTGCGAGGTACGTACGTTGTAGACGTGAGATCGGGGCGCCACCGGCTTTGGATCACCAACTTCTTCAATGGCTGAAAGTTTCGAATTTTTTGTGTGCTTGTGAGGGAAGTGAGGACGGCTATTGCATAAAATGGATGCTAGGCTTGTGTAAACTTGTGTTCAAGAAATAATGAATGTGCCTAATATGACCCCTATTGCTTTAATTAAGAAAAATACAAGATTGCCCCTCTAATTAAATTAAAAAGGTGCTTAAAACTCATAGTTGGGCTTTAATGGTTACATAATTTCGAAATCTAGGCCTCCTCATAATTTAAAATGCCCAAAAACTCAATATACCAGCCCGTATAGGCGAAAAAGGGTTCCCATCCAAAATAATTATAAAAATCCTAATTTTCAAAAATAGTTGCTTAAAATAAAATAATTTCATTCTTAAAATCCCATAACTTAAAAATCTCAAAAACGTTTTCATTCCGGTCGACCCTAATCTCGTCCACGCGTCCGTAGCTCGAGCAGGCTGAAAAATAACACATGCATACCATGCAGCATAAAATCATAAATAAATCACATAAAATGGCATGTAATCATCTAAAAATATTTTTCCCCTAGTAATGCACTCATTTCTACGTAGTCAGGAAATTCTAGGCGTTAAATGATTAAACATGTTTCTTCCTTAGACATTTTAATTCATATATATAGGATGTTAGCCATATCATGCATCATCATTTTCAACCAAAAACACTTTCCAAAAATCAAACGGTGCTCTCTGTGAATAAATCGAGCAAAACCTTTCAAAGCTTTTCGAAGGAGACGAGCGGTGCGTACGTGATTTGCCAGATTTCATCTGTAATTGTGTTACAGAATACAGGCAAGTAAACTCTGTTTCTTGCTACACTCATGAAAGCATATATTCTATTCTGTTTGCATGTTTGTATGCGTTTTTTTAAAGGTTTGAGAATTTGCTACGACTGTTCTTCAAACAACAGAAAAGTAATGTTTTGTTTTTACAAAGAAGGTATGAGTTTACTGTGATTTTGATTCAGAAAGATGTTTAGAAAATGTTTATGATGTTCGTCCAGTATTTTCTTGAGTTTTCTAAAAATTTCTTCGAAGTATCTTACAAGTAGCTTATTCACTCATTTCCCAGAAATTTCTTGAAGATCTTTTTGATTTCTTTAGACTAAGGAAACATTCTTTGTTCATGTTCGTGATAGTTGCTAAGTCTGAAATCTGGTTCTTAAACCAAAGCTGATTTGATATTGAGTTAAGGCAATGTTCTGTTTCTAAGATATTTCCTGTTCGGATCTGAATTCTTGTTTCAAATGGGGTCAGATATTACTGTATTGATTGCTTCATATCTGAGTTGACTTCGGTTGACCTTTGACATCTGAATGACTCGATTCAATTTCGTTGACATCTGAGTTGACCAATAGATCAAATCTGAATTCTTTTTTCTTCATTGAGATGCTGACGTATAATTCAGATTTCACCTTTTTATCATTCAAATATTCTCCGATAGATACAGAAATTTTAGATTTTAATTTCTTGTTCATTTCCGTTTCAATTTGAAAGATTTTTTTGATTCATTCGAACAGATTCGAGTAACTTTATTCAGTTTTCATCTT
Organism: Dorcoceras hygrometricum; assembly: GCA_001598015.1. Lineage (NCBI taxonomy): Eukaryota > Viridiplantae > Streptophyta > Magnoliopsida > Lamiales > Gesneriaceae > Dorcoceras > Dorcoceras hygrometricum. The sequence goes on along the minus strand of KV019601.1, from coordinate 67,547 downwards.
CGCAAGTATTACAAAGAATTCTCAAAGTGTTCCAGAATATCATCAGAAGTATAAAACCAGTAAACCGTACCAGAACGAAAATAAAAACAGATTCAAGAAATAAAGAGCAGAAAGAATGTTACAGAAACGTTTTACAGAAAATTTTTATAGATTATGACTTAGATAACAGACGGTCCCCAGAGGAAGGGTGAGTTCCTGGCTGACGAACCAGTGTGCCCCTTCAACAGTAGGAAGGATCAGGATTACAGATTGACGGATCTGTATACCCCTTCATATAGATGGGATTTATCCCAGCTTCCTGATATCAGATGATAGTTTGATCAAACTAATGGACCAACTGTACCGGTGTCTCTTTCATAATTATCAAAAAATAAAAGAGAAGAAAAGAATAGAGCTCAGTGTGATTTTAATCACCAAGCTTAAAAAAAAATGATTTCAGAGTGTATATATGTATGCTTTCATATCATTTCAGATTTGACAGTTCATCGTATTTAGCTTATTTATCATTAAGCTATTCAAATTCCAGTAAAGTAACAGATATCGTTTGCATGTGTTATATGTTCTCGATATTCCAGATTTTTTCTGCTGAGCCACTAGGATCACTAAGTTTTCATTGAGTACAGATATTTAGCAATAGGAGCTGGATGGTGATGAGTTGAACGGAAAGATGTGTTTATCGTTGACTTTTGTTTCCGCTATTGTTCTTATCCAGTTTCAGATTTTGATGTACAAAACTTTAGTTATAGTTTTGGATTGTGACAGATTTCGAGTTCCTTTATTTTGTTGAAATCTGTGCCATATTTATTGCTTAATGAATTATACAGTTTCGTTATCTCAAGACCAGATCTGTTTAGTTTCGCATCTTCTATTTGTTCATATCCGCTTTTCAGATATAGCGTATGGTTTGCGTTTATTTGCATTTTAGCCCAGAAATTCGTAGCGAATTTTTATTGTAAACAAGATTGAAATTTTTGTGCTTTTCAATTTGAACCCCAAAGTTCTTAATTTAGTTTAAGAAAAGTCCAGTCGCTACAACAATGCCTCAAATGGTGCCATCTCAATAGTCACTTGGTAGCTGTTGTTATACGAAATCTCCACCAAAGACAAGGAATCCTACCAAATCCCATGGAATCCATCACTACAGCTTGCAATATATCTTCCAAGGTCTGAATGTCCTCTCGGATTAGCCATCAGTTTGAGGGTTATACGTTGTACTGGTAGCCAATCGAGAACCTAAATCTGTTTGAAAGCTCTTCCAGAATCTGGAAGTAAACCTTGGATCCCTTTCAAAAACTATTGACACCGGCACACCATGCAACCTTACCACGAAATATATGTAAAATCTCGCCATTTTCTTCATAGAGCACGTCATGGCATAGGGAATGAAGTGACCTGACTTAGACAGTAGATCTATCACAATCCAAATCGCATCACATCCTTGGTTGGAGTGAGGCAAATGTCAGAAATCCATGGCTTTATGATCCCAATTCCATTGGGGTATCTCTAAACTCTGAAACATACCACCAGGTCTCATCCTCTCAGCCTTGACCTGCTGGAAATTCAAACATCGAGCCACAAATATGGAGATATCATTCTTCATACCTTCCCACCAATAGTGAGATTTGAAGGCATGATATCTTTCTCACACCAGGGTGGATATGTGGCGACTCAGTGAGCTTCTCTCAAGATCGTCTCATTCAAATCAATTAGATTAGGAACAACTAACCTACCCTGAAACCTCAAACTCTTAGAGTAGATGCCCAACTAGCCAACTTGTGGCGTGTGGGTTTTATTACTCTTGTGTATAACGATATTTATATATGATATAAGCGTTTCTTTATGGCATTCTTTATTTTCATTATGATTATAATGTTTACAATTGTGTTGGATAAAGACCTAGAATGAACCATAGTGTATGTTAGATATGATGGCTATCATGAAACACATCTAATAGTCACTGTGCATTCTGAATTCGTTCCTAGTCGATTGGGCCGTCAAAATGAGGATAAGGCCGCCCGAGCTTGAGACTAGCATCTGCGATGTGATGTACCATATTTCATTGGTAGGGAACATTGTGATGTTCTGAGCATGCAGATGGATAGTCACCTGGTGATCTATCGAACTACCCTCGTTCGGACTTTCCAAGTGGTTACCATTTGTCGAGTGGATAAGTCCGAGGTCTTGGTTGTACTGATTAGTCTTCACTACTCGAAACGCCATTGAGACTCTATATGATAGGCGCCTCACTTTGACCCGTTTACCGACTCACTTGGGGTCATTAGGTGGCGGGATTGTGTGAGGTCCCGATGCAAGTAGGAGTCGATGCTTCGTTCTCGAGGATTCACCGCTCGCTTTCATGCGTGGATATCCTATGCTATCTGAGGGGATAATAGTGTATAAATCTCTTGCCAGAGTACTGGATGTGTTTTAGGTAAATGGGTTTACCTAGTAACACTCGCGATGTCACTATTCGATCTCCAAGATGTATGCATAGTTATCGGATCTTTAGCGACTCTCGATTTACCAATGGTCGTTGATATGATCGGGATATATGTGTTGAAAGGACCGTACTGTACGCTAACCACGACCAACTGGTTCTTGCAGGCACTATCAGTGATACCTAGGGGATCATGGGGTGATGTTGCTAGGCGCTTTACCATGATCCGATGGGCAAGTCCGAAATTGTGGTTTCAGAGTCACAATGGTTGTGGGCCCACGGCTAGCTATATCCCTGAACCATTGAGGGTCACACAAATACTTGGTTCATGATTCCTGCATGGAAACTGAGCTCAATGTGTTGAGAATGGGACGAGGATTTTTGGGAGTGCGACTTCCTAAAAGTCAACAGGGGTCAAATTGCGATTTCCCAAAGTTGAGGGGCTAAACTGCTATTTTGGGCTAGATTATCTGAAAAATTGTTTTTCACATCATAACATTCAGTTTTGGAAACTGAGTCGATCGGTCCGATCTGATCGTCGATCGGAGTTATGATGAAACCGCAGTGATTTAAATGAACCGAATGTTCATATGGACTTGGGTCTGACCCAAGTCCAATGGGCCGGTTCAAGCCCATCATAGGTCTATATGTTGATATGACCTAGGGCTTTGATCATACCACATAATTCACACTTGAACCCTAGCCTCCACCACACATAGCGCCGCCCACCCTCCTCTCGGCCTCCTCCCTCTCGGCCGCTCCTCCGTCGTTGCGCCGCCGCCCCGTGATCGGACTTGTTTCGATCACCGTTTCGAGGAGATTCCGTCCGTGGCAAAATCTGTCAGCTCTTCTAGTGCAGACTGACGGAGGACTCTTGTTTCCGATCGTGGACCTGATTAGGAGGATCTACCGCCGCCTACCTTTTGAAGTGCCGGTTTCCTTGTGAAACTGGTCGGAGCCAGGCGCCTAGACGCCAGCAAGGTAACAATCGATAAACATCCTACGTATGGTTTATTGATTTGATTTAATGTATTGAACGTATCTCGGGGCAAAATTTTAACTTCCGCTGCGCCCTCGGGAAACGGGATCCGGATGCGCCACCTTCACCAACAGTGGTATCAGAGCCAGGTTCGGATCCTTCAATACATTTTATTGCCTGAATTGCATAGATCTCGAATTTCGATTTCAGAAAACAAAAAAAAAATTTTTGTTGCAGGCTGCCGGCCGCCGCTGTGTGCGGCGGCGACCACCACCATGCGCGCGATGGCGCGCGCACAACCGTGCGCCGGCCTGCGCAATTGTTGCGCAATGGCCGCGCCACCGTGCGCTGGTGTAGCGCACGGTGATGCACATGCCCCGCACGTCGCGGCAGCGCGCGGCCTTGTGCCGCGCGCTATGTGGTGGCGGGGG
>KV019601.1:39683-52857 GCA_001598015.1 Dorcoceras hygrometricum | reverse complement strand
AGGTTTACTTCTCGTTTTTGGAAGAGTCTGCAAGCAGCTATGGGTTCGAGATTGGCGATGAGCACAGCCTATCACCCACAGACAGACGGACAGTCTGAGCGGACTATCCAGACTTTAGAGGATATGTTGCGAGCGGTAGTGATGGATTTCAGCGGTGGCTGGCAGGGTTCGCTTTCCTTAGTTGAGTTTTCGTATAACAACAGCTACCAAGTCACTATTGGCATGGCTCCGTTTGTAGCTTTGTATGGTCGAAAGTGCAGATCCCCGATTTGTTGGGAAGAAGTTGGTGAGAGACAGCTTTCTACACCGGAGTTTGTTCAGCATATGAAAGATCAAATTGATTTGATCCGGAGTAGAATGAAGGCTGCCCAAGACCGTTTCTCGAGTTATGCGAACCGTAGACGTCGACCGTTAGAGTTTGAGGTTGGCGATCGTGTATTTCTCAAGATTTCTCCTTTCAAGCGCGTGATGAGATTTCGATTTAAAGGCAAATTAGCTCCCAGATTCGTTGGTCCCTTTGAGATTATTGAGCGGATAGGACAGTTGGCTTATAGATTGAGGCTGCCCGAGGAGTTAGCCGCGATGCATGACGTGTTTCATGTGTCTATGTTGAGAAAATATGAGCCGGATCCGTCCCATGTTTTGAGAACTGACGAAGTTGAGCTGGATTCTGCCTTGAGTTATGTTGAGTATCCGGTGCATATCTTGGATAGGAAGGAGAAGCAACTGAGGAACAAGGTAATTCCATTGGTGATGGTCCAATGGAGCAAGCATGGCAGAGAAGAAGCAACCTGGGAAGTTGAAGAGAAGATGAGGCAGGATTGGCCTCACCTGTTTGAGCGTTGAAATTGCATAATTTCCAGGTAAATCTTCGATTTTTGCTTCGAATGTTAGTGCTGATTTGCATGTTTGAGGTGTTCTTTCCTGTGTCTGCCTTTGATTTCGAGGGCGAAATCTCTTAAGTTGGGGAGAATGTGAGGATTGAGAATTTAGATTAGTGATTAATTGGTTGGATTTGGGATTAATCACGTGTTTTGTGAGGATTTTTAAGAAAGAAAGAAAGTCCTGTTGAAATTTTAATTGCAGCGTTTGGTTCGGAAATGAGAAATTATCGATTTGTGGTGAAGTCAACGCTGGTCAAAGTTACTGTAGCTCCTGCTGGTGGATTTTGAATCAGCAGAGGTGACGTCAACGTAACGCAATGTGAGCTGCTGGTTTTAGAATTGAATTTGAAGTTGCTGCTGGTAGACATTGCGCGTAGCGTGAGGTTGAACGAGGAAGTGACGCGTGTTAGTCAACATTTTGGAGTGTTGACTATTATTTCAGCAGATGACTATTTAGATTCAGCAGATACGCTTGTGAAAGAGAGATCAGCAGATGGTTTGAGAGCTGCTGATAGAAATGATGGCGTAGGCGCAGCGACGTCGTTTGATTTTAGTGTTGCTGCTGGTTTTGGATCAGCAGATGCGTGTATGTAGAATGACCAGCTGCTGGTTTTGGAATTTGGTCGTAGACGTGAAGCGACGTCGTTTCACTAAGATTGAAACGCTGCGTTTAGGAGATTTCAGTAGGAACCAGCAGCGAGAGATTGTTGTGAGATATGCGTTCCTGCTGGTGAACCAGCAGGCAATAGCTGTGCTGACGTTTTTGATACGATGTCGTTTGAATTAGTTGATGCGTCATCGTTTTGAGTGGTTTTGCGTGACCAGCAGATGGTTTGTTTCGAGATGAAGAGCTGTTGTCTACTGGTGTTTGCTGCGGCGTCGTTTTTGATAAGTTGGAACGGTGTCGTTTTGGAATGTTTTCTTGCGAACGCGTATTTGATTTGCTTCTGCTGATTTTGGTTTCGAAGAGGAAGAGATGGTGCCTGCTGATCGTTTCCTGCTGGTCCTGTTATCTGCTGATCAGCAGCTGCTGATTTAGGAAATTATAAATGGAAGTGTTGATCGACACTTAGAATCATTTTGAGCCAAATATTTCTTATCTCTTCTTCTCCAAACCCTCGTCGACTACTGTTCACCGTCATTTTCAATCGCGATTTTCCGTTGATTCCGACATCAGTTTTTAGAGTTCTTGGTAGCGTTGGAAACCTCTCGAAAAGACCTTTCTTTTCCTACCAATCTTGGAGGCTGTGTTGAGCTGGAGCGAAAACGCGAAACGGCTGAATTGAGCAGTAAGTTGCGCCGTGTGTTTCTTCCCTTGGGAGAGCTTTCTTTCGTTATATTGAGCTGAGTTATTAGGTATCTTTGGCAGATTTAAGCTTCTAGGAATTTTGAAGGGTTATTGTCGAGGAAGCCTCAAAGGCAGTAAGCTTGATTTGTTCTGGACGTGTCTTTGTTGGAAATCTGTTAGGTAATTCGAAGAGGAAAGGTACGAATTGAGCAGCTCTTAGCAGCTGTAGGCATAAACGTGCTGTGAATGATGTTGTGAACTGCTGCTATATGAATTACGTGAATCAGTATGTGGAATGATTGAGTTACATTCTGTTTTACGTATTGTGCATTGTATGCATTGAGCATTGATATTGATTGGCATCATGCATACATACTGAGCCTGAATTGACAGATTTGATTTGATAACCTGATTGGGTGCCACGTTGTGACTGGCCGACTGTTGAGTCGTGCCCGAAAAGTCCAACGCTATCGTCGGAGTGGTGACTACCGGATTCGAGTGTCTACCACCGAGCTGTGATGGGCTGACGGGCCCCGATGATCACGGACCGATGATTTCCACCGGCTGATTGGCTGTGCGTGGTATAGAGGCTTGATTTGAGTTGCCAGTTGATAGACTGGTCTAGCTATCCGATTTCTTGATAGCCCTCATGCATTCATAGCATTGATTGTAGCATGTTGCATGTTTACTGCGTTGATAGCTCTTCGTACTGAGGCTTGACCTCGTATTTCTTTTCCTGCTTTTGTTGTTTGGGTCTGTGTTACCCATTTGCAGGAGTTTCAGGTAACCAAGATGGACCGAGTGGAAGTTCAGTTGGTCGATCCCCGCATCCCTGAGTCCCAGTTTATTTATGATATGTATTGAACCGGGGGATGCCCCGTGTTTTATTGTATTTGGGGGATCTATATTTTGAATTGATTTATGTGGTTACTTGCTGTATCGAGTTGAGTAAACTTCTATTTTGAATATCGAATATTTGAATGGGCCCTGATGATCACGGACCGATGATTTCCACCGGCTGATTGGCTGGGTGTGGTATAGAGGCTTGATTTGAGTTGCCAGTTGATAGACTGGTCTAGCTATCCGACTTCTTGATAGCCCTCATGCATTCATAGCATTGATTATAGCTTGTTGTATGTTTTCTGCTTTGATAGCTCTTCGTACTGAGGCTTGACCTCGTATTTCTTTTCCTGCTTTGTTGTTTGGGTCTGTGTTACCCATTTGCAGGAGTTTCAGGTAACCAAGCTGGACCGAGTGGAAGTTCAGTTGGTCGATCCCCGCATCCTTGAGTCCCAGTTTATTTATTATATGTATTGAACCGGGGGATGCCCCGTGTTATCATGTATTTGGGGATCTATCTTTTGAATTGATTTATGTGGTTACTTGCTGTATTGAGTTGATTTAACTTATATTTTGAATATCGAATATTTTGAACGTATGATTTGAAGTTCAGGCCTTTGTATTTCGAAAAATTTTTAAGCCCTGATTTTAAGCTTCCGTAATTGTGCGCTTATTTTGAATTTCGTCCAAGAGTTTAGCACGGGGCCTGACAGAGTTGGTCCAGTCCCGGTGTACTGCGACAACACGGGTGCCGTTGTGCAAGCAAAGGAGCCTAGGTCTCACCAAAGATCCAAACATATACTGAGGAAATACCACATAATTCGGGATATTGTGGCTAGAGGTGATATAGAAGTTGAGAGAGTCGCCTCTGCAGACAACATTGCTGATCCACTTACGAAGCCCTTGCCAGGACCGTTGTTTGAAAAACATCACGAAACAATGGGACTGCGTCTGATGAGTAGTTGGCTATAGGGCAAGTGGGAGATTGTTAGAGTAGATGCCCAACTAGCCAACTTGTGGTGTGTGTGTTTTATTGACTCTTGTGTATAACGATCTTTATATATGATATAAGCGTTTCTTTATGGCATTCTTTATTTTCATTATGATTATAATGTTTACAATTGTGTTGGATAAAGACCTAGAATGCACCATAGTGTATGTTAGATATGATGGCTATCACGAAACACATCTAATAGTCACTGTGTATTATGAATTCATTCCTAGTCGATTGGGCCGTCAAAATGAGGATAAGGCCGCCCGAGCTTGAGACTAGCATCTGCGATGTGAAGTACAATGTTTCATTGGTAGGGAAAATTGTGATGTTCTGAGCATGCAGATGGATAGTCACCTGGTGATCTATCGAACTACCCTCGTTCGGACTTTCCAAATGGTTACCATTTGTCGAGTGGATAAGTCCGAGGTCTTGGTTGTACTGATTAGTCCTCACTACTAAAAACGTCATTGAGACTCTATATGATAGGTGCCTCACTTTGACCCATTTACCGACTCACTTGGGGTCATTAGGTGGCGGGATTGGGTGAGGTCCCGATGCATGTAGGAGTCGATGCTTCGTTGTCGAGGATTCACCGCTCGCTTTCATGCGTGGATATCCTATGCTATCTGAGGGGAAAATAGTGTATAAATCTCTGGCCAGAGTACTGGATGTGTTTTAGGTAAATGGGTTTACCTAGTAACACTCGCGATGTCACTATTCGATCTCCAAGAAGTATGCATAGTTATCGGATCTTTAGCAACTCTCGATTTACCAATGGTCGTTGATCTGATCGGGATATATGTGTTGAAAAGACCGTACTGTATGCTAACCATGACCAACTGGTTCTTGCAGGCACTATCAGTGATACCTAGGGGATCATGGGGCGATGTTGCTAGGCGCTTTACCATGATCCGATGGGCAAGTCCGAAATTGTGGTTTCGGAGTCACAATGGTTGTGGGCCCACGGCTAGCTGTATCCCTGAACCATTGAGGGTCACACAAGTACTGGATTCATGATTCCCGCACGGAAACTGAGCTCAATGTGTTGAGCATGGGACGAGGATTTTGGGGAGTGCGACTTCCTAAAAGTCAACAGGGGTCAAATTGCGGTTTCCCAAAGTTGAGGGGCTAAACTGCTATTTTGGGCTACATGATCTGAAAAATTGTTTTTCACATCATAACATTCAGTTTTGGAAACTGAGTCGATCGGTCCGATCTGATCGTCGATCGGAGTTATGATGAAACGCAGTGATTTAAATGATCCGAATGTTCATATGGACTTGGGTCTGACCCAAGTCCAATGGGCCGGTTCAAGCCCATCATAGGTCTATATGTTGATATGACCTAGGGCTTTGATCATAACACATAATTCACACTTGAACCCTAGCCTCCACCACACATAGCGCCGCCCACCCTCCTCTCGGCCTCCTCCCTCTCTGCCGTGCCTCCGCCGTTGCGCCGCCAGTGCGCCGTCGTTGCGCCGCCGTGCCGCCGCCCCATGATCGGACTTGTTTCGATCACCGTTTCGAGGAGATTCCATCCGTGGCAAAATCCGCCAGCTCTTCTAGTGTAGACTGACGGAGGACTCTTGTTTCCGGTCGTGGACCTGATTAGGAGGATCTACCGCCGCCTACCTTTTGAAGTGCCGGTTTCCTTGTGAAACTGGTCGGAGCTAGCGCCTAGACGCCAGTAAGGTAACAATCGATAAACATTCTATGTATGGTTTATTAATTTGATTTAATGTATTGAACGTATCTTGGGGAAAAATTTTAACTTCCGCTGCGCCCCCGGGACACGGGATCCGGATCCACCACCTTCGCCAACACAAACACCCATCAGAAACAACAGAAAAATCATCAAGCAGACTTGCTTGTGCCTTCAACTTCAACTCATGAATATACGGGTCAGTTATCTGTGCTTGATGTCAGATACATATTGCGATTCAACCTGAAAATAGGAAACCACGAAATAATCATCGTATATTTGAAACCGCCAACCAGGCGTTCCCAAATGCTCAAGGACTTTTGAGATACTCAAAGATGCAAGCATCGAAACCCGGGCTTTCTAATGGAATAAACAACAATATTCACCCTTTCTGGTTGATATTGTATCTCTCAATCAAATTACTTGAGTAACTCCATCCACCGAGGCTGCCTCATGTTCAAATCAGAGTGAGAAAGGAGATATTGAAGGATCTTGTGGTCGATGTACACTACAAATTTCTCACCGTACAGACAATGGCGCCAAATTTTTAAAGAAAGCACAATGGCCACCAACTCTAAATCATGAACCTGGTATCGAGTCTCTTGAGGATTTAACTGTTGAGAAGCATAAGCAATGACTCGCCCATTTTGCATCAAAACACAACCCAGTCCACTAAGCGACACATCAGAACATCCCAGAAAACCTCCTGAACCTGAAGGCAACACTAACACTAGAGCATTAGTTAGCTTCTCTTTCAGAAACTGAAAACTGTTCTCACACTCCTCATTCCAAACAAATATCCTATCTTTTTGAGTCAACTGCATCACAGGCTTCGCTATCCTAGAAAATCCATCAATAAAACACATGTAACAGCCAGCCAATCCAAAAAAGCTATGAATCTTAGAAACATTCCTGGGATGCTCCCAGTTCACAACAGCCTCTAGCTTGCTGGGATTAACTAAGATGCCCTGATAAGAAATGACATGACTGAGAAAAAAAACTCTATCCAACCAAAACTCACACTTGGAAAACTTAGCGTATTAGCTGCAAGTCGTGAAAAGTTTGGAGAACTAACCTAAGATGTTCTTTATGCTGCCTTTTGGTCTTCGAATAGACCAAGATATCATCAATAACAACCAACACAAACCGATCTATAAACTCCCTGAAAACTCGGCCGATCAAATCCATAAGACTGTAGGGGCATTCGTCAGACCAAAAATCATAACCGGAAACTCATAATGTCCCTATCTCGTTCGAAAGGCCGTCTTTGGAATGTCCTCCTCATGAATCCTCAACTAATGGTAACTCGAATGTAGACCGATCCTAGAGTACACCGTTGAACCCTGAGTTGGTCGAACAAATCATCGATCCTCGGCAACGGATACTTATTCTTCACAGTAACTTTGTTTAATTGTCGAAAATAGATGCACATCCTCAATGGCCATCCTTATTCTTCACGAAAAGAATCGGAGCTCCTCAAGGTGACATACTCGGCCTAATGAAACCCTTTTCCAAAATATCGCTCAATTGAACCTTTAGTTCTATCAACTCTGCTGGCACCAAACGAGACGGAGCTCTCAAAATTGGGGCCGTCCCTATCACCAATTAAATACTAAAGTCGATCTCCCTTATCGGAGGAATACCAGGGATCTCCTCGAGAAAAACGTTCGGAAATTCTCGAGCGACGGGAATATCACCAAGCTCCAGACGAGGTTCTGTGGATACATCCGACGCATATATCATGAAACCAGAATTATCCAGTGATAAAAACCAAAACCTCTCCATGGCTGACACCGGTGGAATCTTAGATTGAGAGTCATGACCATAGAAATCCCACTTCTCAACATATTGAGTTCTAAAACGGACAACACCATGGAAAAAATCTATCGTAGCTCTGAAACAGGATAACACATCCATCCCAAAATAGAGTCAAAATCCCTCATTTCCAACTTAATCAAGTCGGCCATCAGCACATCCTCATCAAACTTTACCACACAGTCCAGAACAATCTCTCGAGAAAACAAGCTCGCACCTACAGGAGTTGCGACCGAACCAACATCACGTAAGTAAGTAGTATCCAAACCATACTCACAAATGAATGCATCAGACAAGGATAAATGTGATTCTCCTATGTCAAATAAAACTCGTGCAGGAAAATAGAAAATAGAGCAAGTACTTGCAATCACTCCTCCGGGTGCATCCTCAGCTTGATCCCTCGTCACTGCATCCACATGAGCCTGCTGGGGTCCTGAGAATTGAGCTTGAGAAGACCCTATAAATCGTGACAATCCAGGCTGCTGAAAGGACCCTCTACAATGCGATACACCTGACCTGTGTGGTTGAGCTGGAGAAGATCCCACCGAGAGGATCCACCAGTCTGACCCTACGGTGGTGGAGCGGCACGCTAACTCCCAGACGAAGAACACATTCAAGAAAAATCTTTGAACTTCCCGCAGATATAACAAACACCTTGAACCACAAAACATTGCATTGTTGGATGTCTACCTCCACAGTTGCCATAGAACACGGCCCTGGAACTACCACTGCTAGAATCATCGGACCCAGAAGAACTATAACCTGATCTATTCTTAAACTACTTTCATCTGTGCTTAAACTTGTGGCGACTCAACTGCTGAGACATCTGAGGAGGCTGAAAAGAATACATCCCCGAAGGCATGGGATGAAAACCTTGAGTAGCCTGCTGCTGAACTTGGGAATTCCTGTTCAGCAAACCCTCCTCGATATCGATAGCCCTGTTCACGACATCAACATAAGTAGTAGGGGAACCCGCAACACCAAAGGAAAGAGATCCATTCTCAAGCCCTCCAGAAACTTATTCCGCTTTGACCTCTCGTGACTGTCGCATGAGGGACGTAGGAACGAAGAGAAGAAAACTGCCTGCTATACTCTGGCACTTGCATATTGCCTTGTACCAAGTTATTGAACTCTCGCTCCTTGGCATTGAAGTACGACTCCGGGATATACTCCTGTTTAAAGGCTGCACAAAAACCCTCCCAAGGTATCACTAAACCCATCTCTCTCATGGCTCGGGAAGCACCCTTCCACCATCGCTATGCATGCTCCCTCAGCTGAAACGTATCCAAGCTCAGTCTACGATCCTCGTCGTAGTTCCGTATACTCCAAATAGAACTCAGCAAAAACACCTCCATCAGCACCCGAGAACGTTTGAGGGTTCCCTCCATCACATCCACAAGGGACGCCAAAAGATCTACCTCATCCTCTACCTGCCTACCTCACCTACGCAAAGGAACACTCAGCTGAACTATGTCATCCTATCAGTTCTGAGCCCCAAACTCCTCCCCAACTTGTTTCCCTGCTCTAACTCTCCTCTTAGGAGCCAGCTACGAGACACCAAGGCAATAAGACAAAGGAGGCAGTTGAGGTTAGTACCCAAAACTCTTCGAGGCTCTCCACTGTCACGCCCCGAGACCGAGACTCATGACATCGGCAATATTAAACAATTATAAAATTGTAAAATATTAAGCCATCATAGCATAGCTCCAACCAGTCTATTAATAATCAAAATATAATCGTTTTTACATCTGAAAATCGGAGTCTGAATAACAGAGTGCGGAAGCAAAAATAAATAATTTACATTAATATCGGAGAAAATGCGGAAGCGAAAAATAAATACATCTACAGAAACTGAATCTTCACCATCCCCAGAACAGCTCTTGTTCTTGTTCTTATACCTGCTCTTCGTTCTTATCTGGGTGGAGAAGTAAGGGGTGAGTGTTTGGGGAAACACTCAGCAAGTGGGGGATACCATTCGAGCATAACAAATATTCATATACATATACTGAGATAACAGATCTCAGTACAGAGTATAACAGAGCATAACAGAGCATAACAGAGCATAAACAGAGCTTAACAGAGCATAACAAAGCTTAACAGAACTTAACAGAAGCATGGCAGATAGCACTGATAATTACTTCGTGTCTATGGTTTACTGATTAGTCCCTAATTTCTACTCCTCTAAGGGGTCGAGGCCATGTAGTTACATCACGTAACTCAGAGTGCGGAATATTTCGTAGACCCATATTACGATAGTAAAATCAGTGCAAAACAGAGCTTGAAAGAAACAAAAATCTGAATTGAAACAGTGCTCGAACAGTAGGTTCAAAACTGAATTTTTAACAAGAATAATACATAATATATCAATCGAATATATTTACTTAGCAAAAGCCCACTTACAATTTGAAGTCTGAATCTGCGTGAAAAGGGGTTGGTTATCTGAAATCTGGACTGTTCGTACAGCACTATGACACAGCTGCTGAAAGCTGATGGAGCCATGCAGGAATGTTCAGCCCTTTGCAAGAAATCTGGTGTACGAAATTTGCTGAATCTCACACAGTGCTGGGTTGAGACTTGTGCAGGATTTTAACTTAGGAAATCTGATATATCTTCTGCAGGATTTCAACGTGAGTTTGCTGCTTTTCTTACTGAGGGATTTTCGAATGGTGTGTGATTTCTGCAATCACAATCGGGTATTTATAGGTGTAGATAAGGGGGAATCAAAGGTCTATCATTTACGGCCTTAAATCTTTGACTTTATTGCCATTACATCGACTGTTACGAGTGAAAGATTTAAGCCCTTGAATTAAAAGGTTTAATCGGCCATTAATCCTCTTAAATTGACGGTTAAAACTCGTGAAATCTGACCTGTGTAGCGACTGCCAAGATTCGTGAGCAAAAATCTGGATTTTCGATGTGAAGTCTAAATTTTCGTGGAGGAATATGAATTTGGAGACGTCTGACTTCGATCGGAGAAATCTGAATTTCTTAACGGTGAAATCTGCGTGATTGAGGGTTTCCAGCTTTCTGTGGAATCTGGATTCGCATCGAGAAATCTGACTTATGCGTTGTGAAAGTCTAAATTTTCGTGAGGATATGAATTTGGAGACGCTGACTTCGATCGGAGAAATCTGAATTTCTTAACGGTGAAATCTGCGTGATTGAGGGTTTCCAGCTTTCTGTGGAATCTGGATTCGCATCGAGAAATCTGACTTATGCGTTGTGAAATCTGAATTTTTAATGGTGAAATCTGATTTTTTAGGCATCTGGTTGGAGAGGTCTGCGTTCGGTCGGAGGCATCTGAAAATTACGAGAGAAATTTGATTTCCATATGTGAAATCTGAATTTGCGTGTAGTGAAGTCTGAATTCTGCGTCGTCACTGATCAGATCTCTCGCTAAGGCAGGGTCGCTCGAATCTGGCCTCAACAATGACACATTTTCTGGCTCAGATGTTGCACATCAGATCTCTCTTCTTCCTTCTAGCGCACAACGGCAAACGACGTCGTGCCAATTATACAAAACAACGACGCCTGTTGAAAATCAGACCTCTCTCAACACGTCATCACGTTGCCTCATATCTGAAATACTATCAGCGTTCATCGCCGCCCCAACATACCAGCGTTCATCGCTGCTCCAACAGATCTCTCGTCGTGCACCCGCGCTCCACGCAAGCAGATCTCTCTTCGCACACTCGCGTGCCAACGCAAACAGATCTCTCCCCAAGAGATCTATTTTGACCGACCCGATTTTTTTTTTCCGGGTTTTCACATCAACTGTATGCTAAGTTCTCCAAGTCTGAGTTTTGGCTGAACCGAGTTGTCTTTTTGGGTCACGCCATTTTTTCTCAGGGTATCGCAGTTGATCCCAATAAAGTGGAAGCAGTTGTGAGCGGGAACGGCTTAGGAACATTTATGAGATTCGTAGTTTCTTGGGGTTGGTTGGCTATACAAGCATTTTATTGATAGATTTTCTAGGTCAGGCAAGCTTAGGACAGTTGACTCTGAAATATAGGAGATTTGTGTGGACCAAGGAGTGTGAGTCCAATTTTCTATTGTTGAAGTAGAAGTTGACTAATGTCCTAGTTTGGCATCGCCTTCTCGTTCAGAAGATTTTGCAGTATGTTCTGAAGCGTCGCTTAGTAGACTAGGTTGTGTTTTGATGCATAACAGATGAGTAATTTCTTATGCCTCTCGACAGTTGAAACCACAATGGACTCGCTATCTCGTTCATGACTTAGAGTTGGCGGCCATTGTCAGGCCCGGTGCTCTTAATGTCAGATTAAGCACACATTTAACGAAATAATATGGAAGCTTAAAGCGGGTTAAATTTTTATTTTCAGCTTGAAATGAAATTTAAACTTAAAATGGCGCAGTTACTTAAAATAAAAGTTATATCAGAGGATAAGATCCGTCCGAGCTTGAAACTAACATCTGCAATGCAACGTGCCATGTTTCATTTGTAGGGATATAGAGATGTTCTGAGCATGCAGATGGATAGTAACCTGGTGATCTATGTAACACCTTCGTTCGGACTTTCCAAGTGGTTATCATTTATCGAGTGAATTAAGTCCGAGGTCTTGGTTGTACAGAATAGTCCTTACTTGTGATGCCCAAACCCATGGGAATCAACGGAATGGAGTAATTGAAAAAAATCGAAATTAATAGATACTAAATGCGAAAAATTGTAAGCTGTATTCCCTTACAAAAGCTGATATACAAATAGTTGGCACCGAAGTAAACAGTAGCAACAACTTTGGAACAAAAGAACTTCAGATTTCGATTCAAAATGAGATATTACAACTATTGGACTCTATATGAATTTTCTATTGTTGTAATGGATCTCAATACAGATTTCGACAAAATATCAAAAACAACAACAACATTGACTTCGCGGAAACACTGGCCTTTGACAAACACACGGAACCCCCAAATCTGGTTCAGCTCGCGCCACCCGCCTGCCCCTGAGCTGCATCACCTGCATCGGGAAAACTAGTGAGCTTAGGGGCTCAAAAAGTAAAACTGAGGATAACAAAGATCACATAATGCAGGAATAACTGAATCTTGATACATAAATTAAAGGAAGTCA
Organism: Dorcoceras hygrometricum; assembly: GCA_001598015.1. Taxonomy (NCBI): domain Eukaryota; kingdom Viridiplantae; phylum Streptophyta; class Magnoliopsida; order Lamiales; family Gesneriaceae; genus Dorcoceras; species Dorcoceras hygrometricum. The sequence continues at coordinate 40,246 of KV019601.1, read as the reverse complement.
TCTTAACTGAAAATCTTGCTTATATTGAGTGACTTATGGTCTAGAGGCTCTCTGGTGGTCCTGGTGCATGAAGCATGTTATCTGAATTCAGTAACTCTCTGTGAAGGGATTACAGTAATTCCATAATCCTGGTCCCTTCCTGTGAAGGGATTATAGTCATACCGTAATCCTGTCCCTTCCTGATTGACCGGGTCCTCTATGCCACAAGTCCTTAAAACTGAAACTTTATTTCCTTTAATTTTAAAATAGCTATTATAGTTTGCTTTTGATCAAACCAGCACCGCATATCCATTCAAAGTCGATGTCCATGTCTATCACTGCACACCAGAAAATAGAACTTCTCTTGGCTTATCTTATTTGGAATCTGTACAACTCAGTGTTGGGGATCCGGATCCGCCCCCCGGTCAGGCAGCGGAAGAACAAAATTTAGAGTACCGGGAGGCGATCAATACGATGAACAATTCTATATGTATCGACATACATAGGGTGTTTAGCAAGTTACCTGTCTGGCACTTGTGCCTGGCTCCAACCGGTGTTTCAAGAACCCGGCGCTTCTCGGTTGA